>WOVY01001958.1:0-228018 GCA_013436015.1 Rhipicephalus annulatus | reverse complement strand
TTTCTTTTCTTTTGTTTGTTTGTTTGGCTGGAGGTTTGGAGTATAGGGTGGCCAGAGGGCACTGTGTAGTCTTTCTTCATCTTCCCAATTTTGTGAACATCAATTGATAGCCGTATGGGAAGCAGCCAGCATGCTGAAACAGCGGTGCAAGCATGCAAGATGTTCACCATTGCATGCAGTCAGTTGCTGTGAGCAACCCACTGCATACAATTAACTGCGAGTGGTGAACTAACGCTGCACTATGTGTGCCTCCTGGAAAGCTTGCAATGGTAAAGTGCCACAATCGTATAGTAAACATGGATAAAATCGCAATTTGTTTGTGAATAATTTTGCAATAGAATCAATGGAGCTTTGGATAAATTTGTGTATCTGCCTGGGTTTATCAAGCTACAGAGTCAAATGCGGTATGTACTCGCGTATTATGTGTACTTTTTTTGTCGATCCGGTTATGTGCGAAGCTAGTAGGAATCGCTGGCCTAAAAGCCCAACTGGAATGGGAATATATGTTGCAGGCGCTGTCACAGCTGTCTCAAAGCGGACTGTCATTTGTTTGCGAAGCCTGTTCAAATGCCCCCATTTTCTTGAAGTTCTTCCGAACATTGCTCACAAAAACCAGTTCCCACGACAAGGTTATACCAGAGAACATAAGTACTCTCCAATAATTGTCGGGAACCGAACGCAAAGTAAGATGCAGACAAGGAAGCGCGATGCCAACAGAGTGCTCTGTGTGTCGCCCTTCATGTGTGTGTGTCCCCATTCCTTGTCCCAGTCTTCTATTGCGTGGTGTTCCCTCCGATATCTAACCAACACACCCAAGCTTCTATGCTAAGTTTTATTCAACACACTCTTCTGCTGGCTCCCATACTGAATATTGCATGTCGAAGAACTCCACGCTGATGTGCTTAGCGGTAGCACGGTTTCAGTTTTCTTCGGTAAGCTTTATAACAGCAATCTGCCTCGTATATAATTATTGTAGCCTATTACAAGGAACGGTAAAAACGCAATGGCCAGATGGCGAAACCAAAAAAAAAGAAATGAGTGCGAAAACCTGCCTCATCTAGTTGATGTGACAGGTCCTTGCACGCGTTCAACATCTGTGCTGTGTCTCGGGAATACATTCTTGCCGTGGAAGAGGTGGGAAGATAGGAGGCAAACCTTTAGGCATTTCGGACTACACATAAACAGGTTTACGGTTTTCAAGTTCGATATTCTAGGGAAAGCATAAAAGTTCATGGAAGAAGGAACCTTGCACTCAGCCCATTTTGTGTAAGACTGCACTCGCCTGCTCGACAAGAGATGTGCCTGACCAGAGCATCATGAAGTCAAATGTGTCTGTGTGTGTGCTGGCAAGGTGGCTCGGGCTGGTTGGGGAGGGCAAAGTATGCGAGAAAAAAGTTTCTTGTAGTAAAGCAGGCTGGCTAATTATACTAGTGAGCAAATTATGTGAGGATGCAAATTGTGCGAGTAAATATAGTATGTACTCTTGTATGTTTCAGCTCTGTTGCTACGGATCCTGCGGATCGAACTTGGCATCCGGCAGCAACAAAGAGAGGTTCTGCAGGAGGTGCGACAGCTGAAGCTCGAGGTACGGCTCTTGTCCGTGCCTCAGCACGCTCAGCCAGCACAGCCCCCTTCTGACCTTCCCCGGCTGCCTGCTGGTACAATTGGAGACGTGGAGGCAGCAGAGGCAGCTGTGCAGAGTGAAGCTGTGGCTGCGGCTTTGGTGTGTATTTCTTGATTTTTAATATGCCTATGTAACATGCAGAAATTTAGTAATGCTTTAAGATACTGTGTTTCATGAAACAAGCTAGCCAGGTAATCTCATGAGCCACTGTATTACAGTCGAATATGAATAATTCGTACTCAAGGAGGCCAGAAAATTTGTTCAAATTAAAAGAAGTTCAAAATAATGAAAGTTACCGTAATTACTTGAATCTAACACGCACCTTTTTTCCGGTTAAGAGAGTTCATGAATCGCATGCGCGTTAGAATCGAGTACAAAAAAAAATGAATATGGTCATTCTATTGCCATCGCCACTTACAAAATGGCTGCTCCCTACGTGCGTCGGCATGGCGCGTCGGTCATTTCTGCCTATGTGTTTCCCATGTGCGGTACTTCATACGTGTGCTGAGGAGTTCGTCATCTTGTAGTACATTAGCATCGACGGCATGGTAGGGCCGACTCCGAAAATTCGACGAGTGCACCACAATGCCGCTTCTAAAAGAAAAGTCATCGCATGTGCCGGAACGGACAGAAATCGGGCCGCATCGCGGTCATTCGAAGTTCCCGAAACGTGCGTGCGGGACTGGCGGAAACAAAAGCAGGATATTGTCGACAGCAAAGATTCACGCAAAGGCTTCAGTGGACCACAGCAGGGTCGGTTTCCACAAATTGAAGAGCTGCTCGGTGAGTATGTGATTAAGCAGTGAGCGGCACAGCGGCCCGTGACGACAGAACTGCTCCAAGTGCAGGCTATGCAGTTAGCCTTAGAAAAAGGGCTAATGCAGAGCCATTTTAAAGCGAGCAGGTGCTGGCTAACGAACTTTATGAAGAGAAAAGGCTTTTCCCTTCGAAGGCGAACGGGCATATGCTGGAAGTTGCCGGAGGAGTACGAAGAAAAGCTTCAGAGTCTTCAGCGGTTCCTCCTAAACTTGCGGCACAACAACGGCTACCTGCTTGGGCAAATCGGGAATGCCGATCACACGCCTCTTTACTTCAACATGCCTGGCACCACAACCGTCTAGGAGAAAGGGGCGAAGCAAGTTTGTGTACTGACATCGGGCGACGGTAAAACTAGAGTGACAGCAATGCTCCGTTGCACGTCAGATAGGCATAAGCTTCCCCCGTACTTCATATTTAAACGGAAGACGCTCTCAAAAATTGTCGTTTTCCCGAGTGGTGTAATCAAGCGGGCCAACGTGAAAAAAGGGTGCGCGTTGCAACTGATGTCTTGGTTTTTTTTTGTCGTGGAAACCGGGCGCGCATTACAATCGAGGGCGCGGTAGAATATAGAGTAAATACGGTAATTGAGCGGAGGGCTCACCATGCAGTGATGCATGTGCATAAAGAAGTTTTATTCACAAAAAAGAGGACATCCGTCATTAATTAAAGTAGTCAATACATGTCTGTACACGTTGGCCTTGCAACGAGTCAACAAGTTTTGCGTGCAGTTTGCAAAGCATTTGTACTTCGGCTTCAGTATTCTCCTGGCAATAGAAGTTGCACGCGGCAATGTCCAGTGCTGACACTCTTTGAAGACAACTGTGTTTCCACTGTTACCATCTGCGCTGCAGCCGGAGCGTGGCCAGCACATGATGAGAAAGGAGCGTCTTCACCTGGAGAAAAGCAGATAGGCATTCGAGAGAGAAACACTCCGCGGCAGCTTTTTTTTTTCTCTTCATGGGCGGTGTTGAAAGGAGAAGAGTCTCTACATAGCAGGAACGAAAAACAGGGAAGCGTGACACCGGCGCGTTGCAGATCGGCATGAGAGAGAGCCCACTCTCTGCGACAGCTTTTTTTCCCCTCTTTCTCTTCGTGCGCAGTGTTAAGAGGAGAAGGGTCTCTACGTGGCAGGGACGGAAAAAGCCGAAGCGTGGCACAGGAATGTCGCAGATTGGCATTTGGCAAACATTCCACCGCAGTCTTTTCTTTCATTTTCTTCATTTTCTTCTTTAAGCACAGCGATGAGGTGTCTGAAGTGCCACCGCAGGATTGGGCGGGGTGCTGAGAGCATTTTCGGAGCGCGGTATAGCTTTGATAGGACCACAGCGTCAGTTAGAATTAAGTGTGTTGGAATTAATGAGATTCGACTGTATTTACTATAGTCTGTGAAGTCCGAGTGAACTGCCCTAAGCTAGCAGACGATGTAGGCGGCATCGTGTGTTTGATGGGCAGTGACTAGCAATAGCCTGCTTAAAACAGACATTCAGTAATTTTGTTCATTTATCACCCTATTTCGTGTCCGCTGCGGCTCTCTCTACTTTGAGCTACAGTTCACCCTGCCTTGTGTTAGCCGATTTCTTACTTTTTTAAAAATCTAACATGCACCCCATTTCGCAGGGTGAAGAAAAATGCACCTTTGTTTATTGTGATGAGATTTCTAAAGCGACATGCCTCTTTGTTGGCTATCACAGAAAAATATAAACAGCAAATGGTGCGACCATCTAGTGCGACCTTTATTTTTCTATCAGTTTCATCTGTGACCAAGATTTGGTCGCTCTAAGGTTGCCTCTTAGTACGCCTTGATCATGTTCATTTATCTTGTTGTGCTCTGCTTACAATGCATTGATTAAAAACATGTCCTAGCTTCTTTTTGAATTCCACATACTTTATTGTTTTTCACCTGTAGAAGCTACTCCTGGTCAACATTCAGGCAGAGACATTGTAACCTCAAAGAAACGTGTATTGGAAATTGAGCACTGTACAAAGTAATTATACTATTTCATAGCTAGAATCAATATTTATTAAGGGTTATAACAGTGTTGTATTTGATTTCATAACAGCAAAACTGCATTCAGAGAAGGACTCTGAAAGGTTCTCACACTGAGTGTGAGAGGGCTGATGTGGAAACTATTTTAGGTCAAGTGAGTTGAAGTTAGCGTAAAAAAAAATGAAATGTTGTGATGCCCGAAAATTCAAGCTGTTGTTTTCAGTGTCCTCCTCTTGCAGATTTTTATCATGAAAACATTTCGATGTGCTATTGCGTTTACCCCATCTATGCTTCTTGCATTTTTTTACAGCGCAAGCACCTCCTGCAGATTGGGGGACGTGGCCTCCGAGAAATTGGTGTGAATGCCATGAAGGCTGTATTGGCACATGACGTGCAAGTGCTGTACAGCCTTCATGGCAGAAAAGGGAAAAGGGCCTTTGTGAACCTGAGGCTCTGTAGATTAGTGACAGGTTGAACTTGTTCATTGTTTTATGTGTGTGTACCCATGTGTATTCTCTGTACTGCAGTGCTTCATGTGTACTATGGTATTTCTGTTCTTGTATGCAGATGTCATCTGCCAAAAAGCAGGGTGCGACCAGGCGGAGGCCCTCAACTTTATTAAGAGGTGGCTGCCAGGGTCTGGTGATCGCTGTGGGGGCAGGAAGCGGCGCCTCAGAGAAGCATTTGTTGTGGAGCAGCCCGATGATCCCTACTCTCAGAGTGCAGATTATCGGCTGCTCGCGGCAGCTGGCTCCCTGCCCAGCCACAGCAGCCAGGGCCTTGACAGCACCACTGCCACTGTGCCCCCAACGCAACCTGACCTGCAGTAGAGCGGGCCTTTTTTAGTTGTGTATATATATTTTTCAATGTATACATTTTTTGTACCAAATAAATAAAAAAAGAATAAATGGTCTGCAGACTGCCGGTGGTGCACTGTTCGGCTAGCTTATGCTGATTCGGAAGCACCATCACCATGTTTTAGTTACAAAAAAATGCTCTAAACTGTATGAATATTCTCGATTATCATGTGGGGGACATATGTGGGGATTGCAAGTGGGGGACATACGCTTTCAGCATTTACTTCCTAACGACTTTTTTCAATCTGCTGTACCAAATACCAGTACCAAATAAAGCACTCCCTATTGCAAAAAATAAATTGGTAAAAAAAATAAACTACACTTCTAGTGTTAGCAAAGGGAAGGACGTATAAAAGATGAAATAGATCGAGTAACTGTTTTCAGTTCTCGGCATTCAATTTTCTGTTGCCCCAAGTATACAGGGCTGCAAAACTACAAGAGCGGGTCATCGAGGCATATTGTTTAAATCTTCCGGTAAGAAAAATTCTCTACTAATAATGGTTACATAATGGCAAGCCAATCAGTAGCCAATATTCGTCGTGCAGGAAACATCGGTGTAATAACGGCCTTTCATTGGCTGCAATGTGGCCCTGGATTGGTTCAATGTCGGCCGTACATCCGTAGCCAATATTCGTCGTGCAGCGAACATCGGCGTAAAAATGGCATGTGATTGGCTGAAATATGGCCCAATGTTGGCCGAACATTGGCAGCTTTGTCGGCAATACGATGGGCCTTCGTCGGCCCAATGTTGGTTGCATACTGGCTAAAACATCGGCAAAACGTCGGCCCATCATTGGCTTGAACGTCGGCTCGACATTGGAAGAAAATGCACTTCCGACGTCGGCCCGACGTCGGTGCCGATGTTAGCCGATGTTGGTCCAAGATTGGTCCAACGGCGGCGTGCTGCCTGGGTAGTTTGGATAGCCACACAAGGTTAACTCTTGCCGCCAGGAAAAACAGAAGTAAGTTGAAGAGAGGAGAGATCAGGAAAGATTGAAAGTAAGAGGGAAAGACGAAGATGAAGAGAGGCAGAGACAGCAAAAGGTGACTGTCAGTTTCCCCTGGGTGGGTCAGCCCAGGGGTGCCGTCTACGTGAAGCCGAGGCCAAAGGGGTGTGTTGCCTCTTCCGGGGGGCCTTAAAGGTCCAATCACCCAGCGTCGGCTACCCCCAGCATCCCCTTTTTCTCGGACACGGCTCAGCCACGCACGGCTAGGCGTGGGAGAGAGCCAAAACTCCCCCATTAGCTCGCGTCCGTGGTGTCGCTACACACCAAACGCCTACTTGCGCAGGCGCCCCTGCGGGGACACTCCCGGCTTCTTGTCGAACGCTTTTAGTGAATAAATGTTTGATTTGTTATGTAACCGACAACTTATTTCAAGTGGTAATGAATTAGTAACGACTTTACTATTACATGATTGTTGTAATTCTAACAAATTACCTTTAAAAAGTCATTAGCTGCAAGCGTAACAGAATTACTTTTCTGTGATAACTTGCCTAAGGCTAGATAGAGAAGACTAAGCGATGCCACCTTCTCTTCATCATCAGCCGTGGTCTCTATAAAAGGCACAATAGAAGTTGCACGAGAGTCATTCAATACAGTCACTAATCATGAAGCTTCTGCGAAAATTTTATATACACTTTGTCAACAAACGCTCCCTGGGCGCCACCATAAGCCCCTCTGGGCTGTTGTTAACATGCGTGACACTCAAAAATTCAGTGCCGTAGCTGTGAAGTAAGCTTCTGTACTCCCGAGCAACAACCAAGATAGGGGAGGTGTGATGTGGTACCTTAAAAATGTGAGCATAGCAGACGACAGCACCACATCATTTAGAAGATCAGAAGAATGAAGAGGCACTGCAACGCGCCCATTGAAAAAAGAAAAAGTGACGTTCGCGGAGAACGAAGCCGTTCGGACGCCGGCAAGAAGATGCAAGGGAGCCTAGGGCGAACCCGCAACTACGCGCGAGGTTCGAAAGGCCGGGTTCCAGTCCTCGAGCCATTGACGTCTTCGGGGCACGGCGTGTCGGCGTGGCCAGGCGCGAGTTCTGGGTGAGTGGTCCTGCGGACATCTCCGGTACGGCGATCGCCCTCGAAAGACTGGAGCTGCTGACCCCGTCCACCGAGCCGATGTCGCTGACAGTGTGCGGCTACGCCTAGACCTGGTGATGCCCTCCACAGTGGTATGCTAACCTGGCACCCAAGCGACGACAGCATCCGAGCACGCAACGGGTCCCACTTCAAGGCACCGGACTACGGCACAGACTGTGAGACTATTTACTCTTTTCTTTTGTGTGTCAACTGCGTGCGTCTACGACTTATAGTACTGTATGTGCAATAGTTCTTTTTTTGCTCGTTCAATATAACTCCCTTTTGTTCTCCTCACTGTCTCCATCTTCCTCGCGTCACACGCCTTGCTATGTGACGAACCTAACCCATGACATATCTGGCGTCCACGTGACAGGACTACTCTTGCTACATCTAAGAAGAGCATCACATCGCATATGTGTGTGTGACGGTCGATGATGGAGGCAGATAAGCTTATGGCGATCGGAAAGGAATTGGGGTTAAGTGGGTCAGCACTAAAAGAATGGATAGACCAAGAACGCGCACGTGAAAAAGAGGCACGTGACGCTCGTCTGGCTGAACGAAATGCCACGGAAGAAGCCGAGGCAGAAGCAATCGCTAGATTAAAAGCAGAAGGAAGTTCTTCAACTCAAGTTAAGGTTGCATCAGTTAGGTGCGACAGCAGGTAGCACAACTACTGGGCAGCTTACCGAGGGTGCGCCCATAGGCACTACGCAGAGTTACCAAAGTCCACATAAACTCCTCTCAGCCTTTAACGAGGAACGCGATGAGCTGGACGCATCTATACAGCGATTTGAGCGCGGCGCTGCTAGTCCAGACTGGCCGCAAGACAAATGGGCCCTATCACTAAGCCTTTGCTTGACCGGAGAGGCCTTTAGTGTAGTTGATAGGATGGCACCAGAACATGCCACGGACTACGTAACGTTGAAGAAAACGCTACTACAACGCTTTAGGTTCACAGAAGAAGGCTATCGGACAAAATTTCGATCAGCCAAACCAGATAATTCTGAAACGGGCGCGCAGTTTGCCGGGCGTCTACTAGGTTATTTTGACCATTGGCAAGAAATGGCCAAGACAGACTGGACCTACGATGTTCTGCGAGACAAAATTGTCTCGCAGGAGTTTCACGCACAATGCCATGAAAAACTCGCTGTGTTTCTTAAAGAAAGAAACTGTGAAAGCCTTGAAAAACTTGCGGAGGCTACAGACCACTACTTGGAGGCCCAGGGGTTGATTACCTTGGCCAATGTAAAGGCGATGTCCTGAGCAAGCCTCCAGGTCAAACTCGAACGTCTGAGCGGCGAGATGACAAAGAGAGACCGCAGTGTTTCCTTTGCAACAAAAAGGGTCACAGAGCTGCTGATTGCTGGACCAACACGAAGGGTCCAGGTACAAAGTCACCCTTTTGTGGAAATTGCCGCCGCACTGGGCATAAAACAGGTGACTGCTCTAAAAAAGCCAACAGCGTTGAGAAGTCCTCATGCTCTTTTCAACAAAAAGATGGAGCCAAGATAATTAGTTTAGAGTCGGAGGCTTCGCTTTGTGTTCCTGATAGTCCGGAGTGCGAAGAAACGCACCCAGTCAAGCTGAAAAGAAATCAATGCCCACGGGTGAAGGTGTACTCGAAGGATATCCCGCAACAGTACTGCGAGATACCGGATGCGATTCAATCATTGTCAAAAGGTCTCTTGTGGCGGATAGCAAGCTGTTAAAAAGATTTTCTCGATTGACATCCTGGACGAACGCTTGATGAAGCTGCCTGAAGCACTCGTAGAAATTTTTTCACCGTTCTTCACTGGTAAAACTCGAGCCCTTTGTATGGATACTCCTTTATATGATGTTGTCTTGGGAAATGTGGAAGGTGTTCTAGATGCTCACAATCCTGATAACGTTTGGAAGAGCCATCTTTACAGCCAGAACACTGCAGAAGAGTATTCTGGCGCAGAAAAATCCGGTTCTGAACACGGACCCTTGTATGCAAAGACTTCAACATCGGCTGCAAGGAAAACACGTTTCAAGAGAAAAGTTGCTGCAGTAAACCGACAGGCAGGAAATCCACATCTATTCCCGGCTTCAGTTATTAACCCCTTAGACATCAGCCCACAGGACTTTAAAACCAAACAGGAGGAAGACAGCAGCCTGCGGAAATGCTTCGAAGCCGTTAACAAAGAGGTCAAGACAAGGTTTGCTAAAATATTGTTCTTCACGAAGGACGGAATCCCCTATCGCAAGTACACCCTTCACTCTAAGAGGCAGGTGAATCAGCTTGTGGTACCAAGGTGCCTCTGACAATTTGTTATGAAAATGGCCCACGAAGCCATCCTTTCGGGCCATCAGGGAATTAAACGAACTACAGACCTGGTACTCGAAGGAGTCTACTGGCCAGGGGTTCAGTCAGACATCACACGATTTAACAAATCGTGTGATATATGTCAAAGAACTATTCCCAAGCACTTGGTGGGTCGTGTACCTCTCGGCAACACTCCTATAATTGACACCGCTTTCAAGAGAGTAGCCATTGATATTGTGGGTCCATTATCACCGATGTCAGAGGGCGGAAACAAGTACGTACTGACAATGGTGGACATGGCAACGCGTTATCCTGATGCTGTAGCACTGCCGAGCATCGAGACGGAGAAAGTCGCTGAGGCACTTCTAGAGATGTTTTCTCGTGTAGGTGGCCCACGGGAGATAATCAGTGACAGAGGCACGTCATTCTCGTCACGCCTAATGAAAGAGCTAAGCCGACTTCTCTCCTTCAAACGATTGCCAACAACCACATGTCATCCCATGGCTAATGGCCTTGTAGAGAGGTTCAAAGGCACCCTGAAACAAATGATAAGAAGAATGTGTCGGAGTGTCCGAAGAAATGGGATCGGTACCTGGCACCCTTACTCTTCGCTTATCGCGAAGCTCCCCAGTCGAGCTTAGGCTTCTCCCCGTTCGACTTGCTCTACGGCCGTTACGTCAGAGGTCCCCTGGCGATATTGAAAGAATTATGGGCCGCTGATCATCTTGATGATGATGTGAAATCATCCTATCGGTACGTAGTCGAACTGCGGAACCGTCTTGAAGACACCAGCCGATTAGCCAAAAAGGAGCTTCAGAAAGCAAAAAATGATACAGAAGAAGCATTGTGACCGAAAGACCAGACAACGTCAATTATCCCCTGGAGTGGAGACAAGGTTCTACTTCTGCTTCCACCGGATACCAACAAATTGGTTCTGACGTGAAAGGGACCATTTTATGTCCTTGAGAAGAGAAATGATGTCGATTATTTAATAGATCTCGGTACCAGCAGCTCAATATTCCATATAAACCTACTGAAAAAGTATGAGGAACAGCCGCCTGCACCACCGCATGAAGCATCAGCTGTTTGCCAGGTGGATGACACCGAAAGCGACGAGCTACCATGCGTTCCATTCTAACGAAAGGAATACTGCACCCAGTCTTATACGCAGACCGTATACTTCAACCACGCGAAGCTGCTTACTCTACAGTGGAGCGAGTGGCCCTGCCTTTCACGTGGTCGGTCCGGAAACTTCATATCTTCTTATTTGGACGCACATTCATTCTACAGAGTGACCACACACCGCTTGTGTACATCACGTCAGCCAAGCATGTGAACAGCTGCGTGTTACGGTGGAGCCTCATCTTTATGGAAGTGCGTAGATTACGTGGGCCGCTTGCCAACTCTGTGAGCAACGTCTGCATAAAGAATCGATGCTCAGTGGTATTAATAGCCTAAGATGTACACCTTACAGCGCGATACAATTATCATGACACTTTAGTTCTTTGACTTGTTTCTATTTTTTTTCTGGTTTGTACTTCTGTGACCGAATGTGCCGAGTGTGCGGGGCTCGGAACTGCTATAGTGTGCAGTGGTGCTTACGTGCGTATTTTCGTCTGCATACCAACGTGTCCCCAATGCCCCCAAGTTCTTCTACCGGAAGAACTTTCTTAAGTGGGGGGTGATGTGATGTAGTACCTTAAAAATGTGAGCATAGCAGACGACAGCACCACATCATTTAGAAGATGAGAAGAATGAAGAGGCATTGCAGCGCGCCCATTGAAAAAAGAAGAAGTGACGCTCGCGGAGAACGAAGCCGTTCGGACGCCGGCAAGACGACGCAAGGGAGCCTAGGGCGAACCCGCAACTATGCGCGAGGTTCGAAAGGCCGGGTTCCAGTCCTCGAGCCATTGACGTCCTCGGGGCACGGCGTGTCGGCGTGGCCAGGCGCGAGTTCTGGGTGAGTGGTCCTGCGGACATCTCCGGTACGGCGATCGCCCTCGAAAGACTGGAGCTGCTGACCACGTCCACCGAGCCGATGTCGCTGACAGTGTGCGGCTATGCCTAGACCTGGTGATGCCCTCCACAGGGGTATGCTAACCTGGCACCCAAGCGACGACAGCATCCGAGCACGCAACGGGTCCAACTTCAAGGCACTGGGCTACGGCACAGACTGTGAGACTATTTACTCTTTTCTTTTGTGTGTGAACTGCGTGCGTGTACGACTTATGTGCAATTGTTCTTTTTTCGCTCGTCCAATATAACTCCCTTTTGTTTCCTCACTGTCTCCATCTTCCTCGCGTCACACGCCTTGCTATGTGACGAACCTAACCCATGACAGGAGGATCCTCCTCTCCGTTAGAAAATTCTATAGAGACAGGACCAACCACTAGGCCTCCTCGCCAGCACGGGGGCATCGAAGTGGCCCCAGTGCTGCAATGGCACGGCTCGCGTGAAAACTGCGAAGCCTAATTGAATGAATCCGTGAATATACATATACGTATAAAACGACTTCAGGGTGACGTTGACTTCAAGCAAAGTCGAGGAAGATCTAATACACTGAAATTTATCGTCCAATGGGGCCTTTAGGCTAGAACTTTGATACAATAAACGCATGTCGCTTATATTGTGAGACATGCTAGTGCTATAGAAGCTGGCTTCTTTCTTTTTCTCGAAGCATCTAGTGAAAAGCTGTGGTAAATCTAGAGTTTTTGACGGGCTCTGGCGGATCCTAACGTGTCGCAAAAGTGCAGTAGTGTCAACTATTGACTTTGCATATCCTCTTTTTCAGGGTACATATGTATTCATTGTTTCTATATGAAGGTATTGTTTCTATATGAAGTATAGAAGTATTGTTTCTATATGAAGTATCATTGTTTCTATATGAAGTAAAAAATAAATTTTTACTTTTTGTCTCAATTTTTTGCAATGTATTTATTGACGCCGTCCTTACTCAGTGCCTTTTATGAGCCTGTAAGATATTTGAATAAATAAATAAAAAGTTCGTTGAATTCAGCAAGTGACGTGGATAAAGCAGTAGTTTTTATGATTTTTCCCTGCTTTTCGTGTTTTTTGCGTTGATGATTACTACAGTGCCGCCGCGCGTGTAATGTGCAGTTGGTCACACAACCGGGAGTTCCCCAGTTATTTACTATGCTGATTAGCTTACACAAGCTGTGTTTTCCCTGACCTTCTTTATTGTTTACACAGTCGAAGTGAAAGCCTTGTATGCCTCACCCAACGTTGAAAACTGACCGACTGGGTACAGTGCCGGTGGTGTCAACATGTGACGCGAAAAATCCTCTTCTACTTATGACGCATTGACATCACAAATGAACTTCTCACGTTTTTATTACAGCTTGCTCAAGTTCTTCACAGTTTTTTTATCCATATTTTCTTGCGCGGCCACTCTAGCAAGCTTCAGTAGGTAGCGTTGAAGTATCTGCCCCAAGCAATAGATGTGTGCTTTGAGTTGATGAAGCTGTGAGGAGCATCCTGTAAATCCATCTGTTTGGCATTTAACCCCTGCACTTTTGGTAATCTAAGTGCCTGCATAAAACAAAACGTCGAGCATTTAACTCATCAAGCCTCTTTAATTACTGGAATACGCAAAGCCAAAGAGGTGATCTCACCTTCAGTAGCTGCGTCAATACACAACACAGCTGTATCAAAGGGATTCATGCACAGTGTCGGTAAAGTTTCGACATTATCTAGCTCAGCTGGCGGTTTTCGGCAACGCTTGCCAGGCGGTGAGCTCTGGACATTTTTGCATCGGCGGTAGGCCGCGGAAAATCCTCGGCACAGCGTCCGCCGAAACTTTCGAACGATCGTGCGGTAACTTCCCAACTCCTCTGATTCGCCACTGGTTCACGCAGAAGATTTCACTTTCATCGAAGCGCTTTTCGCACACATGCACCTGCGGGAAAGTAAATGTGAAAGCAACAGTTTCTTGTCGCGGTATAGCGCGCTTCCATTTTTCCACCGTTCACCGTCTAGGCAGCCAGAACATGCACTTCTTCATTATTTTCCTTGTAACCGAATCCAGGTACGCTGCATGTCGTCAGCCCACAAAGAGATAAAATCAAGTGCCCCCTTTATCCCAACTCAGGAGAGAGGGAAGAGGCAGGCCCAGTTCATCGCACGGCGATGGAGAAACACCGTCACAATACACAATACAAATAGCATATTGCGATGACGGGGAGTCTCACACCCAGAGGTGACTCATTGAGGAGGCATCGCTGCCGGGCAGGCTGTGGTGAGTGGGAAATGAAGACTTGAAGGCCCCACGGAATGTGAGTAAAACCGCACCAACTGCAAATAGCCCTTTTGAGCAATCCATCGGTCGCGCGTGTCCAAAGCGATTTTGGTGAGGCGAGGTGCCATATATGCAGAAGTCATCGTACAAATACTGTGTTGAAAGCGCTCCGGAATGTTTCTCTCGGCTGCTGGTAAGGACTTGGCTAACGACAACATTGTGGCAAAAAAATTGGTTTCAAATCTGCATGTTACAGCGCAAATGTCGTCGAAAGCCGATAGTCTTGCGTCTGGAGAGAGTGAACAAAACTTTTATTTGAAATTCAGCGCAAGAAAATCGGTTAATGGTATTCTGCAGACACTGCGTTAGAGTGCCTCGGGCGCGTATCGGAGGCGAACGAGCGCATCAAGGCACGTTAGACAAAAGTGTCATCTTGCAGTTATCTTCGAAAACAAAGGCGTGCAGCACGCGGAGAAAGATGCGCGCTAGTCTTGGAGGTGATAAGGTGTAGAACGCAAAGCGACGGGCAGGTGCTACCACCGTGACGTCGTAGCAAAGCGTTGGAAACACCTTTTTGAGCATCGCGTTGCACTGTCAGCGCAGTGCGATTAAACGCTACATTCCTTAGAGTTACTTGTGTGTGCCTCTTCTAGTATAAAGGCAGACATAAAAAACATAGACGTGTTGTTATGGCACCTCAGATATGCGCAATATTTGCTTTTTAATTGACAATCGCACAACTATGAACGCTAAAGAGAGAGAGAGAGATAAATAGAGAAAAGACAGGGAGGTTAACCAAGCTTGGCTTGGTTGGCTACCCTACGCTTGAAGTGGGAAAAAAGGAGAATAATAAAACGGAAAGAGACAGAAAAGAAGAGCATGAACGCTCAACCTTGAGCAATATTGGTAGGCGCTGCTGATGGGGTTGGTCGTTTGGTGCCGCTTGAGGAATTGTTAGGGTGGATAAACAGAGAAATGTACAGACAGACAGACAGACCCAAATTATTTCGTCCAAGGTCCCCAAGAAAGACTATCGTCTTTAAAAAAGCAGGCAAAGTGTTATTTTACAATTTTGCGCATCCGTCGCCGTCTGAAGGATGAAGACCCCGTCGAACTTTGGCGAGGCGCAACATTACTCAGCGGCCCAGCCCCAGCAACACCCGTTTGTGAAAAGGATACAGATGAAGGGGTAACACGGCGGCAATCTTAGACAAACAACGCTTAGATCGCCGCATCATGGTACCTCTGCACAAGGACTTCGTTTGATATCAAGCTTGGCACCAGCGCCACCTGCAGAATAATATATTAGAGAATTCGCATAGGCTTCACATCATATACCCGGAGCGATATCCCAATGCCAGTCCCGTGGTGCGGCAAGCACACTCCAACATTAACACACAGAACATGCAGCTGTCCATAGCAACTTTTCACAGTTGAAGTAGGCACTCACTCCTTTGCGTCCACACATGGTTTTCTTTAGCAGGAGATGGTGTATTTTTATATAAAGCCCTGTTATTGTTTACCTCAATAGAAGCCGAATCACCTGTGGCTGGATTTCATGGGCTGTAGTATATGGGTATGTGCCACACGTAACTGTAGGAAAGAGTTTGATAAAGAAAGTGATAACTATTTTATGCTTTGAAGTGTTGACCGGTCGACAGTATCCGTTATACACTAATGCTCTCCAGTGCAAACTTGCGCATTTGTCAAGTTGATGAGACAACCATGAGAGCACTCGAACTTGCGCAGACAGACAGACAGACACACAGACAGACAGACAGACACACAAACAGACAGACAGACAGACAGACAGATAGATAGATAGATAGATAGATAGACAGATAGATAGATAGACAGATAGATAGACAGATAGATAGATAGATAGATTGATAGATAGATAGATAGATAGATAGATAGATAGATAGATAGATAGATAGATAGATAGATGTGTAGAAAGAAAGGGAAGGAAGACGAAGGCGTTTCAATGCAGATGTGGTTTGTTTCGCCCCGTTAGAACTTGTTCGACAAAAACTAAAATCTTCAGCGTATACAAATACGAAGCATCACGGAAGCGTAAGGGAACCTGAGGACTGCGGTGAAGACCCTTCTTTGCCCCGTCCTGCTGATCCTGCGCGACTAGTCGTTTTTGAACCTTCAAGGCCGTCGTTTAGGCCTAGTGTACCCACGGTGCCATACTCGCCTTAAGAAGAAGACGTGCTAGTGGCAGATGTGAGCGTTTTATCTAAGCCCTCTTCTGGACTAACACGCATGACCACTTCTTTGACAACTATGCAGCAGCAACGTGCAGCTGACGGTTAGACGATTCATTGAGCAACGACCAAAGACTGTACACTTTTGGATGAGAGTACGAACCAATGACAGGTCGTGCCGATAGACTGTGGTGACCCCATGAACGTGCAGTCTCCTGGCGGAACTTTGATTCTAGCAAAGCGAGGTCCTCCTGTGGTTGTGCATCAACAAGATGTCATCGCATCGGAGCAACCACCGAAAATGTAAGGGCCACCCCTGATAATGCATCGATGCTCTTCGCTTTTCAGTCTTACCCAATGCCCGCCCCTTACCAATCATATCGAGTTCACACGCTCCACAGTAACACAGTCGTAAGCACCGTTGATGACGAACAACCTCAAGCGGACCTCACTCTTTTGAGATTCTGGGCAAAGTGACGTCACGTGGAGCTGTATGCGTCGAGGAATCCAGATGTACCAGGTGGTCTTGCACATGCCAACCATATAGCAGCAAAGGCAAGTCGGCTCGACAAACAGCTTTCTCGACAGCGATAGCATGAGTGGTGTGAGAAACTTTGATGTGGCATGGGAAGCACAGCCTTTTGGCGTACGTTGCGGTCGAGGGAACGCGGTCACAAGCAACCTGGCCCTGCAGCGATGGTTACGTTAGCGATGCAAGTATGCCAAAAGAATTTGCTGAGAAGGATGCAAGGTCATTTTACCCCAAAGTATGATAGCGCATCTTCTATAACCTGCCCTGAAATCGACGAGCTAGACCCAAGTGCCTAATCCGATATATCCAGTCCATTCAGCATGGCTGAACTAATAGCAGCGATTGAAACTTCTCACCAAGCAACAACACCTGGTCCCGACGGTATTCCTTGAAGCGTTTTCAAGACCATGAAAGGTGGAGCTCTCAACGCACTTGTGCAGGCTAATAATAAAGAATGGGAGACTGCGGACGTCCCATCTGATTGGAAACACTCAGTTTTCATCCTTATTCCAAAACCAGGAAAGTCTCCAAATAACCTGCAATCATTACGTCGAATTTCATTGACTGCTTTTGTCTGCAAGCTTGCTGAAAAGATGATGGCTACACGTCTTTTCTGGTGGCTTTAACGACACAATGAGTACCATACTGCTAAAAGCACTTCCGTTCTCATTTGGGGTCTTTCTATCATGTCAGATGATTTTTTTACAAGGTTCTCCACACAGCCACGCAGTACGCCCCGTAGTAGCAACGGACGTATCGAAGGCTTGCGAATTTATATACAATGTCGTCATTTTAAGCAACCTCATCAAGCTCAGATTTCCACTGTGGGTAGTAAGATTAGTTTACTATTTTGCTCACAACGACACATTTGCGATAAGAGTTCATCGAAAGCCTGAAGGTTGCTTCATGTCCAAAAGAGGTGTCCCGCAAGTATGCGTGTTGGCTCCTCTCCACTTCAACATTGCTCTAATACCTCTAGCATGTCAACTACACCAAATACTATACGCGAAGTTTCTGATATAGGCTGATGATGTGACTTGATAGTCTGTGCATAAGGACGTCTCAAGCCAAGCACAACTGCTTCAGAAGGCCCTTGATGTTCTTCAGAACTTCACTCGGTACGCAGGGTTAGACATGTCCACTCTAAAATCAAGCTATGTTCAGGTGGCTAACAATGCGGGACGCAGAAAAATCAAGCAGTAGCCCTTTTCAGTTACACTAGGTGCAGTGACTATTCCTGAGGTTTCGCAGGTCCACATACTAGGTCTTGATATTCACCAGTCCGGCAGTGGAGTGCGCTGGTTTCGCAAAGTCAGGCAGAGTTTCACAAAAACACTTCATCTGATTCGCCACATTGCATTGAAAGCAGCTGGAGCTTGTACACATGTAGCTCGACAGCTCGCCCGCACAGTTTCGCAGCCAAGAATTCTATACCAGGTGTAATTACAATGGTTAACTTTGGCACAGTTGGCACAGTTGGAGACTACTACCCGTGATGCTATGCGCGAAATAACAGCGTTAGCTCGCATCATTCCCATACTAACTTTACAGGAGCGCGCCCAGCTTAATACAATCGCAGAGCTGATTTCGCAAAGAGGAAAAGCTCGTGAAATCAAAAGGCAACTTGTGGTAGTTGGTGCTGCGTTGCATGCTTACTTTCGACGTGGCTCATGCATTGACAAGCAGCCCGAGGCTATGCCTCCCTGGGAATTCACCATTATCACATCTGATAGGACAACAAAGTTACGGCGCTCCGATGAATGTTCTACAATTGCCGATTGTTCTATCATAGAGGCCCTATGGGCTAATACCTGCAAACTATATACAGATGCTGCTATCCTACAATACGGTGGAAGGACATCATTTCTGAGTACTACACATAATTTTGTCAGTGTGCCACCAACGTTATCTATCTCTGGAAGGTATTCCTCTTGTGATGGAACTTCAAGCTATACATGACGGAATCCAAAATGTCCTCTCTAAACTGCCTACAATTAAGCAGATTGACATATACAATGATACCTTGGGGAGCTATTAGGGAGCTCAAGAAAGTACGCAAGGTGATAGAGATCTATGAGGTGATTCACGAGCTGAACCATAATACAGCTCTTTGCGTAAACGCACATTGGATTCAAGGCCATGCTGTGAACCCACACAACACTGCTGCTGCCCAGCAGGCGCAAGACCCTCCAGACATGGACCTTCTAGCCATTCCCCTTCTACCTCAGCCCCTTAACTTACTCCATACCGATAACAATGTTCTCTGGCAGGATACACGTGCTCTCATTCCACCGTGTGTCCCTTCTGTCCCTCCTCACCTTACTAAGGCGTAGGAAGCTGTGCTTAGGATGTTTCGAGCAGGGGTGGCCCTTACACCAGCTGTTATATTATCATGACACTGGTCACAATTACGAGTTGGTGATAGTTGTTCGTATTGTCCCACTACAGCGATGCAAGCAGATGCATACAACCTTAAATGGACATGTAAAGGGTTGCAGCTAGAGTGCTCGCGTCACCTCCTTCAAGTGGCCTTCACTATAGCGCCACAGCCGGTTACAACCGCTGGATACATGAAAACACATTCCGCAAGACACTACTTCACTTCACACACAACACCGGCCTAATTATATTTAACAAACATACTCGCAAAAATATTATGCCTTAAAGGCCAGTCTTTGTCGCAATTTTAAAAAAAGATACCAGATAGATAGATAGATAGATAGATAGATAGATAGATAGATAGATAGATAGATAGATAGATAGATAGATAGATAGATAGATAGATGGATAGATAGATAGATAGATAGAAACGATCAATTGCCTTCCGTTCGTAAGAGAGGGCTCGCATTTAAAAACACGATCTTTTGACAAACCTTAACAGTGTGAAATTTTTCATATATTTTGCTGGGCTTAAGGTGATATGAAGACGTTTTTTTTCCTTGGATAGCATTGGTGACTTTATCATAGAAGCAACGAATTATTTCGACCTCGTCGTGTAGTTCGTCTGCGAAGGCGCTACTTGCCTTTATGTTTGCAACGTTAACACAGTGTATTAAGTAAATAAACACAGTTCCTAATTATTTACTAAAAATTGGAGGCCCTAAATCTTTGATTTGAATGCAATAGCTATATCCTGTTCTTAATGCGTCCTTGCATGAATGCTACTCGAACTCTCTATGTACCCTCGTTGTGGCCTCAAGGTAATAGACGCAGTAGCGTGTATGCCTTTTGTAGCTAGTGCCCAGCTTTATACCACGTAGCCGTTATAATGACCAAGGGTATTGACGTCCGCTGCCATCAGGTGCTTGTAACCCGCATTATTTCTGCAGTATTTTCTGTTGCGTTGTGAAGTGTGTATTTGCAAAGCAGGAAAGCTACTTTCATGGCATTTTCAAGCAGGGGACGTTTTTTTCCCTGTATTCACAAGCAATTGTGTGGCCTTGTGGTGGTACATCCACTCAGCACGCAAACAATCCGGTTGAAATGCCCACTCAGACTGAAACGACCCTGGTTCAGTCCCGACTCTGAACCAGCAATTTCTTATCATTTCCTTAAGTTGCTTCATTCTTGAATTTTCGGTCAAGAATAAAATGATGACTTTTCGCTTAAAACTGAAGAAGCCGACACCGGCGTTTCCGCGAAACGAGTTCTTTAACACTGTCGTGTTCAAATACAAATAAGCAGCAGGGCTGAACCCATGCTGTGCTTATAGTGACATCTTTAGGCGTACAGGTAAACCTAACAGTAAGCATGGCCAAGCTCATGCGGCACCTTACGATTGTGTTTCTGTCTGTATCGCGTGGTATACATTAACATTATTCCAAAGTATGAATGTGTACGCCATGTTTCGTCATGTGCTTTGATGATGGTACTTCAATGGCAGCGTGCCCACGTTGGCCTGTCACGACGATTTCACTGTTATATGTTTTTGTTAACAAAATCTAGACTTTCTGTTCGCAATATTTTGGTATTTCTTTTGTTGAGCGGTTGTGTCTAAAGCTGAATTTTAGGTTCCCAATGTATGCGCGGATGCGGCGTACGTGAACACGAGAGCTCCAGAAAGAAACACGAGGCATAGCCGTCTTTAGCGGCTGAGAAAGGTCGGGACTGGCTGTTGGCTTGCGAATTGGGTGACAACACTCCGATAATCGTATGCCTTCTTCTTGCCCATCAGAACTTTTACCGAGGCTGCGGAGAATGAGGTCCGCGATGGAGGCATGGTTATTCAATCAGAATCCTTTGTGGACTGCAATAATGTGAGGCGGCGCTGAGAGCGAAATAGGCGGCCGCCAAACGGGGCCACAGCAGCTGTGGTAAGCCGCGCTGACGGCCAAATCTATTTTTGTAGATCGTAACGCGCACACCGTCGCACGCAGGATGCTGATCAGGTGAGCTTAAGAACTAAACATGAGAGTGAATTGTCAAAACGCTTGGAAATAATTAACCTAGCCATGCAAAATCTTCGACATTGGCAGATAAAAAAAATCTAGAAAGCAGAATACAGAAACTTCCAATGAAAAATTCGTGACATTGGTAGATGTCACTTTTGCAGCAGCTTGTTACTCATTACTTCGTCCTGATAGGATGTTCATCATACTTCCATTTTTAGCAACTTTATCATTACTATTCAGAGTTAATGTCGCGTCATGAGGTGTCTGGGCGTGATGCATATTGATGACGCTGTGTGAACGTACAATCATTATCATTAAGCCAGATCTTTGCTTTGAGTAGCTTGTTCAGATTTTATATGTTAATACTCGATGTATGCAGTTTGGCCTGATAACTTATGGGCTCAAGTTATTTTACTCCATTTCGCAATCGCGTTAGGGAGTGAATGCTCTTAAAAAATTCTATTTGTTTGCAAAGGCAGTTTGTATGCATTTTATTTTTCTTAGTGAGTCCCGTCTGACATGAATTTTCTCTGACCTAATGGTGAAATCTATTGATCTGCCTGGGTGGTATTGTTTGTGACATGACTTTTTAGCGCAATTCCTAATTGTTTCCATTGTTGTCCCCCACCAAGATAAATATATATTTACTTATTCTCAGAGTTTCACATTTTATAATCATGCTCCCGGAAAGAACCACATGTGCAAAATACGGCTAATTTATTGAGCCCGTCAGATAACAAAAATAAGGAAGGTATGCAGCACATTAAATGTTTTTCAATGTTTTATATGTTTGACCCTTACCTGCAGCAAGTTGATTTTTCATCTACTTTAATTTCTGCTTATTTGTTTCATGCAAAGCAGCTTAGGGCCGAGCTTAATCCGGTGAGCAGCATTACCACCCTTACGGCACATGCACGTCCGCTGCCCCTTTCTCTCCTCTCCTACGCTCCCCCCTTCTCGCCTCGCAACGCCGACACAGGGAGTGTCTGCTAGCGAGTTTCTTGATCGAAAAAAACTGACTGCTCGCACTGCACAATCGTTCACTGGCCACTCGTATATATAGGCACGAGATACTGACCTTCAGGGTAGCGCTGGTTGGATATTTCGCCTCTGCGTCGTTGACCTATAACAATTTTCATTACGCACAATAGTTAAAAGAGGACTGTGCGTCTCTCTGTCCAAACAGAGTGTTAGGTCTCTCGTTGCCCATTAGCAGTGATTGGCATGTTTCATTAGGAAATTATCTGCCGAAACTGCGTGCTTTGCACCTGCCCAGGTTTCTCTTCTGAGAAACTCCGCGATGAGTGCCAACGCCTAGCCATCGTCAGTGTAAGCGTTGGCGTCCGCTGCTTCACATCTGTACATAATTCCCTTTGAAGGGAGATGAGATAATCTTATTTTATTTAAAGTATTACGTTGACAGGTTCTCCTAGCATCACTTTTTGACAAAAAATAAGAACTCTCGAATAGTTGTCCTTATTTCGTTATTTGTTGAAAGCTTTATAAAATTTCATGACACGTACGCCGCTTATTGTGTATTTTAAAGCGTCTGTGCAGCAACGAATTGTGGTGCACTATAAAAATATCCAGTTGCTGCCCGGTGACAGGCAGTGTAACGTGTTTTTTATAGCGAAAGCTGTTGTGAGATGAATATACGGGTCACGCAAAGTGCCGTAGTTCTCCGCAGCTACCGGTGTTGTCAGTGGTCACTATCACACAAAACAAGCAAAAATTTTCAAAACGAAAAACACCAATCTTATTGTGGGATTTGAACCGGGGTCCACTGTGTGCAAGCTCAGTATTCAAAGGCCGAGCCACATTGTTTTTGGTTTATTTCTGACGAGCACATTTCACATGGTATAATTATTCTTTTGGAACTCACTGCTTTGTGGGAAAAGAAAATGAAATTTGAAAATGTTCACCAAGTTGTACATCCTGTTTGTGACCACTTTATTGAAAGTGTGGTCCGTCTGAGAGAGGTCCTTCGCATGCTCCCTCCGTCACCAGTGTGGTTTTTCGTGCTTGAGGAATCGATATGTACAAAACATCACAGCATATCTATGGACTGAGTGATGATGAGTGGGGAGAAGCGGTCAATCGTCCGTCCGTTTGTGCATCCGTCTGCCCGTCCAACCGTGAGTAGGTCTGTCCGTCGGTGCGTCAGTCTGTCTGCCTGTCTGTATGTCTGTCCGTCTAGTGAACACTCCAAGTACTACCAGCTTGCATATTTTCATCATATATTGATTGTATACAAATTCCACCATCTAGCGGACATTCCAAGAACTAAACGAAAAGTGGCTACTACTACATACATCGAGGTCGCTCCACCGACGGCTTAAGGAGCTTCGGTCCTTAAAGTCTATTCTCAGTGGCACGTGCCCACTTTCTAGTGCATGTGCCACCGAAGGTTACAAACGGGTATGTCCTACCGGTTGTTACGAACGAGAACGGGAGACGAACGAGAGACGTCTTGAGGAGCTTCGCCCCTAAAAAGCTTTTTTTAGTCTCTCGCTGGCGAAAACCTGGCAACACGTTTTATGTATAAAAAGCTGATTCCCACCCAATCACCTTCGCAATCACCAACTAGCCCAAGCATTTGTCTTATCGTTCGCAAACTTACCTGAGGCAAGCTTGATGCCGGGAAATGAATCGTGTAACCTATGTAATAAAGCGTTTCAAAACAACGAAGGAACAACAGGTGTCACACAATGCGAAACGCGTAACGAGTGCGTATTCCAATGCTCCAAGCCATTTGTTTGTTTGTTTGTGTCCTTGAAAAAATGGCTCACACCCACTCAGAATGTTGGCTAAGAAAGCGTAGTGCACTTTTTCTGCGAGTGTTACAACTATTTTGTGAATGAATTGGCATTAAAATATATATATTGTAAGGAGAACCACAAAAAAGGAGACAAAAAGAGAAAAAATTGAAAAGCAAATTGGAGATATTTTGATATTATATGTGTTGAGATGACCACACAGCTGCGTTTACTTCACTTAAACATTCTGAATAAACACTTTTTCATGATACACAGTATATTTTTTTGATTTGGGTATACATTGGAATACACTTGGACACCTGAATAAAATCGTGAATAGCATTGAAAGCATCCTTGTGGCATTATCTCAAAACTGAGGCACCGAGATTCAGTACAGTTTTTGTTGAAGTTGTCAGGGACGAGCGAGAAGGCAGGAGGCTGGGTTACGTGGACACAGGCTTATTCCGAAACCGCGTTCTACTCTAGAAGTTCTGATCCGCGCCACGCGCACCTCGAGCACACGCGGTCACCAGCTTCGCCTGCCTTGTCCTAGATGGCAGCATCTTTAACATCTCTGAGAAAACGAACTCGGAAATTGTGAAGCAGGTATTTAGACAACAGCGGAATACAAAGCCAAAAGAAAACAACGCTTAAGAAGAAGGTGAAATAAACAAAGATGGACATGTAGAAGTTGGGAATGCTGACGAAATCATCACTGAAGACCTACAGAACGTTTAAGCAGGAAATTGCGAGGGAAAAGATCTACTATATATATCGGGGTAGTTCGCTGCTCTTCGAGGCTAGAACGGGCGTATTGCGGACCAAGACATACCGAGCAAAATACGAAGGCACAGACACGGTATGTAGTGCGTGTAGAGAGGAGGAGAAAATGGCTGTACATTCGATAATGTCCTGTAAAAGGCTCCACCCTATAGTCGAAGATACCGGCGCGGAGTTTTCAAAGAATTGGGGTTTAGGAAGAGTGAAGGCAAAATAAACTTTAAACGGGTAGAAATAACCAGGAGGAGGCTAACTGACTGGTGGCTACAATTGAGGTGCGAGTTAAACTAAATCTCTAAACACACAGTGATAGTATTTAACTTTATGGCTAGTTGGCCTGAGCCATGAGCCACCACCCGATCGAAAGGGCACAGCCGGATACATCCATTCATCCATCCAACCCTATGCAATCGAGCGAAGTTCACTGCAGCAGGCGGCTTCACGCAACTGCCACTTCTGGTATGCCCATGGGAAGTGTCCTGGCAACGCGAGCAAGTGTCTATAGAACAATCACTGATACTGGCAGTATGTGCGTTGTCGTGGCTTCGGGAATATGGAACTGGCTCCACCCGGTTTCTGCGCACAGCGCCAGTGTCGGTGTTGACCGAATAAGAACGAGGCACATCGGCTGAGGCTTGTACTGTTCCTTTGCTCTGGAGGTCTGTCACCCACACGGCATCTTCAAAAAAAGTTCCGTCAAGTCACGGACATTGTGACGTCTGTCATAGTTTTCCTTTGACGTTGTCTGCAGCTTTCCTAAAAATTCTGAAGGCTCTCTTGATCTGGCATTGGGGGTGTCAGCTTGGTGGAACACTGAGGAAGCCTAGATCTCAGCAGACGACCCATGAGCAGTGCATCAACGTAACGCCTATTTTCAGTCTTTTGCTGTGTATGTAGTATCGGCGACAAGATAAAAATGGTGTTAAGTTGATTCCATTTCACCACAGAATGCAAAAAGGGGTGGCATCTGACAAGCTGTGCAGAGATACAGGTTTAGAGGGGAGCACAGCATTGAGATCTAGTAATGGAAACTTCGAGCCTTCTGAACTGGCTCCACTTGGTTCGCCATGAAAGCTGGAGGTCATTATATTCTGGCCATGTAGTTAGTGTTTCTAATATTTTAGTGCGAATGGCTGATTTTCTACGTCTTATTGTGGTAGTACATTCAATTTTTGGCAGTAAAGATAATACTAGGCCATCACGCACGACTCGTGCTAAGGAATCAGCCAGTTCATTTATTCCTTATCCACGGTGTCCTAAAACCTGCAGTAACCTCAGCTGTCTCAACTGCGGTGGTACTAATGTTCGGAATGTCCTTAGAGTTTAAGAGTTTTCGAAAGCCGTTAGAGCTGCACAAACTGAATTGGAATCAGTCATTATGACTGCGCTGCTTTGTTTTAGAGAGGCTTTGAAGTGCCAAAATGACCGCCACGACCTGAGATTCAAAAACTGAAGTACAATTAGGCAGTCACACTTTGGTAGACCAGTCAAGTAAATCAGAGGCCGTGCCTACACCTGCCTTTTGATTATTCATTGAAGCATCTGTGGCTATTACATTTTTGTTTCTGCATGCTCCTGGTAACTTATTATTATGGTATTTAATAATTTGAGACACTGGAACTCGGCTTTGTGGAGGAAAACATTATGATACTCAATTATAACAATAAAATTTGAGTAATTAGTCGCAATTACATTTCTAACTTCACGTGCAATTATACTTTCTAGTCTCTTTTGTACAAACAATAACTGCGGTGTGAGAAACCGAGGCCAATGAGGAAGAAAGAAGGCGTCTGGGTCTGTTATAAATGCATATTGAGACCTTTTTGCCAGTAAGCTAGAAAATTTTAAAAGTGTTCGTACTGTCAAAATGTGAAATCGGCAAAGTAGTGTAGGCAGGTGCGCTTCCGGATATAGTACATTGATAGCCACAAACCTTGGGGGTACCAGACGTCATCGCAAAGCTTCTCACTCCAAGACAACTAGAGGTTTTGTTTTATGGGCTGGGCCACCCGAAAAAAGTATGCATCCGAATTACAGAATTGGACGAATCTACACCTTGTACAACACTATGAAGGTGTGCATTCGTAATTTGTATTTACGGTTACACAGATTGTGCAGTAAGCCTGAGACCCATTGTGGCTTGGAAGTTATATACTCTTTGTGGGGACTCTAGTTAAGCTTCTCATTTTAAATGAAGCCCAAATATTTTATAGAGTCTACTTGCTGAATGGGTTCCTGTTTAGAGAGCATTGAAATTGAAGTTGAGTCTGCAAGCACCAAGCCATTACAGAACTTATTTTTCATCACCTTGTACTAGTGGAACTTCCTTCTTTCAGGAGTAATTCTCCATCGTCGTCAACACTGCATGAAAAACAATAATTCCCACCCAATTGCCTGCAATGGTTTACCAGTTACCTTGCTTCTAGGAAGAATGAGGATGGATGTCGTTGTGAATTCCAGCATATTACACAATGATTAATGGCATCGTGGGCACCTGGAAGTGTGTTTGCAGCACCTACCCAAATAGTCTCCCTCCTAGCCTGTTCACCATGCTAGCCGAAGGATCCGTGGACTGGACGCTGACTTCGGACTTCTGCTAGAGAGGATGACGACCCCAACTATGCCAAGCAGCGCCGTCCCAAGCGGCTCCAACCCAGCAGGTATGGAAGGCACAATTCCTATGCAATATACGCTGTTCAAACCACGAACGCCGAATCCCTTCCACAGTGCTGTCCATGGAGATGTTGAGGATTCACTAGTCCACAATGACTTTGTTGCCGCTCATAACATCTGGGATGACACAGAGAAGCTCCTACATGTCTACTTCAGTTTGAATGACAGGGCGCGTGTTCGGTACGAAAACCGAACAGGTATGTTTACGTCATGGGGGACTTCAAACGTTGGCTTCTCGAAATGTATGCAAGTCTCGATCGCCGAGAGCGAGCTGAGCGTGAACTTCAGTGCCGTATGCGAATGCCAAATGAAGGCGTAGCAATGTAGGTTGAGGACATGACGCGTCTATTTCCACCTTCACATGCCGGAAGAGAAGAATGTGCGATATCTGATTCGTGGAGTGAAGGAGCAGTTGTTCGGTGGTCTTGTACGCAGTCCACCCAAGACTACGTCAGAGTTTCTTGCTGAAGCTGTCCTAATTGAAAGCACGCCTTGGAAACAGACTCAGACGTACGAGCGACAATTGAACTTTGACACTGCTACGAACTATATGGGCAATCTTGGGGGCCACGTCGACTTCTTCCGAGTGCTCATAAGCTGTGTAATCAGCGAAGAACTGCAGAAGTTATCAGTACTATCGGCGCCCGCTGTCAGTTTTTGTCCAGCATCGTCCGAGATGAAGTTCAGCAGGCACTACGAGAACCGTCCTGTCAGACAGAGCCACGGCCCCGAATTGACTTCCTTCACATGTCGGGTGCGCAAACTCTGCTCCAGTCAGCACCACCTTTGGCTCCGCTTCCCAATACGGCCCCTGCAATGCTTCTGGCAGACCATTGATTGGTATGTGGGGTTTAACGTCCCAAAACCACTATATGCTTCTGGCAGACCAAGCTTTCCGCCAACCTGCACCGCATTTCACTCCGTTTCATACCACGGCTCAAGCCATGCTTCACGCAGTCCAAGCAGACCCATATCTCAGCTACCATCGCGAAAATCGGACGTGTGGCGAGCCCCCCATCGACGTCCTCTTCCTTATCACTGTGGTGAACCTGGGCACATCTACCAACAGTGCCCTTGTCGAAAGCTGGGACTTCGTGGTTTTTCGGTCAACTCTTCACCTCCTCGGTTCGGCCAGCAGCCTCCGAAAATCGCGGACTACGTTGCCCAGCAGCGCGGATCGACATCTCGGCACCACTCACGTTCTCCCTTACCGTGGCGGTTCTCGCCGAATCATCACGCCTATTCGGCCGTAGTGCAGGGCCTGTCTCCTAACCCGCGTCGGGAAAAATTAACCAATGCGACCTTCGGGAGCAAGGCCGCTCAGACTGGTCATGCTCAATGCCCCCTATCGAGGCGGACTGAAGATACCGACGATACATCGACAACGACATCACCGGCTGATTGCAGAAGAGTTTTCCTAAATATTCCTGTTCTTCTAGATGGTCGCGAAGTCAGCGCTTTAATGGACAGTGGTGTGGACTATTCTATAATTACCGAAGAAACTGGCCGCCCTTCTGAAGAAAGCAACGACGCCTTGGAACCGAACGGCAATTGATACAGCTGGCGGACATATCGTCACGCCCCTCGGTATGTGCACGGCAAGAATGAAAGTCTGCGGTTGTAAGTTTGTTGCTAGTTTGAGCATTCTGCGGCAGCGTTCTCGAGACCCGATCATTGGCATGGATTCACTGAGGGAGCATGGTGCTATATTTGAAATTCGACAACGTTTAGTCACTTTCACGACCACAAACGCCACAAAAGCTTACGCCGACCCCAGCCACTCCCGCGTGTTTCATCGCGTCATCGACGACGCTGTCACGTTACCACACTATGCAACCATTGTGGTTCAGGTGGCGTAGGACGGTGTGATGCACGGTGAAGCAGTCGTGGAAAGCAATCACTCACTTCTGATGTCTCAGGTTGTCTGCGTAGCGAGAAGCCTTCTTGACTTTTATGATGATCACTGCGACGTTTTCGTCATAAACTTCAGCTACGAGCACCGGCACCTTTTTTTCAGAAACTGTCATCGCCTACACCGACCCAGTCGCCAATGTCACGGAGTGTTTCGCTTCCAAAGCCATCGGCACTGCTGAAGCACTTTTTCGCAGCGTCGACATCAATCCAATGCTTTTATGAAGCAAACAAGGAGCGTTGAGGTTAAGGTTTGAGGTTGAGGATGTTGTAGGTAGCCGGCGAATCTTGCCTTGCGTTTTTGCAGGCACTTGCCCTGCCTAGTTTCACTTTGCTAGTTGTAGCTAATGTCCTTTATTTTTTAACTAAGCACAGGCAGGCTTTTAAAATAAAAATCGTGCATAGCGTGAGGTAATCCTGCATAGGACGGCGGCCTTTGTGCTAGTCCACTTGCAGTACTGTTCTGGTACTCTATCTCGCTGCACTATACCCCAAACATAATTGTCACTTATCACCAGTCACATGCGATGTCCGTAGCAATCAAAAATTTTAACAGAAGTCGCGACACCTGTTTCCTGAAGATCGAGGAACCACGCGGAAACACAATATCACTCACGCTGTCACATGACGAGCCTAACTGTTGCAGTTCCTCAAACAAACCTTGCCGTTCCTTCTTAAGCTCACGACAATTAAGCAAATAGTGTTCTATATCACCGTTTTCTTTTCACTTCGTGCACCAGGGCGTCTCGGAAAGTCTGATCTTGTGGAGCCATGCTGGTGTACGCGCTGATCCCGTTCGGATGCGATGAAGCAAGCAGGCCTCTTCCCTTGATAGCCCTTGTGTCACACATGGCTGGTGAGGCACGTTTGAGGAAGCTGTTGCTGGAATCCCCTACATGCTTTGCACGTTCCCCGAAGCTACGTCAAACATAGATAACGAAACACCGAATTGTCAGCTACGCTGATGCGCATTCCATACGACAGCAGCCTAATCGTGTTTCGCCAACCGAAGGGCACGCGATTGTAACGCAGGTTAAGGAAATGCTTCAGGATGGCGTGATACAGCCTTCAAGCAGCCCTTGGTTATCCCCAGTCGCTCTTGTGAAAAAGAAAGATGGCACGCTTCGCTTTTCTTTACACTACAGGAAGTTGAACAATGTCTCAAAGAAAGACGTGTACCCGTTGCTCAGAGTATATTATTCTCTGAACGCGCTGCGGCGCGTGAAGTATTTTTTGTCTGTCGATTTCAAGAGTGGTTATTGGCAAAGAGAGGTCAAGAAACGTGACAAAAAAGACTGCATTTGTAACTCCGGATGTCCTTTATGAATTCAAAGTGCTCCCTTTCGGCCTAAGTTCCACTCCAGCCACATTCCAGCGAATGATGGACAGCGTCCTAGCAGTGCTCAAGTGGAAAAGCTGTCTCGTCTACCTCGATGATGTCGTTGTGTTCTCAGAAAACTTTGACGAGCATCTTCGTCGCCTTCGGATTGTGCTCGAAGCCATAAGATCGACCGATCTCGCACTCAAGCCTGACAAATGTCCTTTTGGCTACGAATAATTAAAATTTCTTGGTCACGTCGTGAGCACCGTCAGTGTTCGGCCTGATCCTGACAAGACTGCTGCAGTCGTTTCTTTTCCAGCTCCAACTCACAAGAAAAGTTTTCGACGAATTTTTGGGTCTGTGTGCGTGTTACCGGCGCTCTATTCGACATTGCGGAGCCACTAATACGGCTCACGCGTGATGACACACCATTTGTCTGGGCTAACGAACAGCAGACTGGTTTGCGTAACTACAGCACCAGCTCTCTTCCCCTCCCGTGCTCAGCCACTTCGATGAAGATGCTGACAAAGAAGTACACACTGATGCAAGCAATATTGGTCTTGGAGCTATTTTGGTACAATGACAAGACGGAATTGAACGGGTAATAGCCTACGCAAGTCACACACTGTTTCGCGCAGAATCTAACTATTCCCCATAAGAGAAAGAATGTCTCGCGGTCATTTGAGGAATTTCAAAGTTTAGGCCATATCTCTGTGAAAGGCCATTTAAAGTTGTGACTGATCATCATGCTTTGTGCTGGTTGACCAATCTACGCTACCCTTCAGGACGATTAGCACGATGGAGCCTGCGCCTACAGGAATTTGATGTCACCACCATGTACAAGTCAGGCCCAAAGCACGAAGATGCCGACACGCTATCACGAACATCTCTTCAATCCGCCAGTAAAAGCGCAGAAAAAGGCGGCACCTTCGTGGCAACTCTCAGCGGGCCGGATCTGATGTCTCATGAACGAAATGACGCCCATCTAAGACTGATTATACATCACTTAGAAGGTGGTACCGTGCCCCATCCTCTTCCGATGTCACGACTGTTGCCATCATTTTGCCTACGAAATAGCGTCTTATACAATAGGAACACCGGTGCTGGTGACATATCTCATCTTCTCGTCGTGCCTGAAGTCCTCCGCTATGACGTCTTATTAGCTTGCCACGACGAGCCCACATCCGGCCATCTAGGATGCTCGAGAACTATGAATCGGGTGCGTTACTCCACCACTGCCCTAAAATGTCTGCCTGGGTCAAACGCTACGTGAAGGTTTGCCTTGAATGCCAGCGTCGCAAGACACCACCCTCGAAGCCTGCAGGCCGTCTACAACCGATTGATTCACAACGTACACCGTTTTATCAAGTGGGAATGGACCTCCTAGGCCCGTTTTCTTTGTATTCTTCCGCAAGTAAATTTATTATAGTCGCAACCAATTACTTGACGTGTTACGCTGAGACGAAGGCATTGCCACGAGAGACCGCATCTGAAGTTGCCAATTTTGCATGCATCAAATTGTGCTACCACATGGCGCCCCGTCATATGTCATCACTGATCGAGGGACATCATGCACAGTGAAGCTCTTAGATGATATCTTCAGGTTGAGTTACACAACCCATCGAAAGACCACTGTATATTACCCTCAGAGTATTGGTTTAACAGAAAGGCTAAACAAAATACTAGCCGACATGATCTCTATGTGCGTAGATGTGCAGCACAAAACGTGGGACGACATTCTGCCGTACGTAACATTTGCGTACAACACTGCAACGCAGGAAACTAAGCGCTTCACACCATTTCGGCTCGTTTATGGTCTATACGTCAGAACTATGCTAGACGCCATGATTCCGTTTGAGGACATCAACAAGCTCGACCAATTAGCCCCCTACATCAATGAGTACATACAGCGCGCTGAAGAAGCACGTCAACTGGCCCACGTGAACCTCAGAACTCAAGAGTGTGCAGATGCACGGCGGTACAATATCCACCATCGAAAAGTTATTTACGAACCTGGTGACCAAATTTGGGTTTGGACACCCATGAGGTGGCGAAGTCTTAGTGAGAAACTCTTGAGGAAGTATTTTGGACTTTACAAAGTACTCAGACGTGTGAGCGACGTGAACTACGAAGTGGTGCCGAACGGAGACTCATCATCATCCCAGCGCAGGTTAACCACACCCAGAGACTGTACACGTCATTCGCCTAAAACCTTATCTTACACGGTGATGAGAATTTTCTTCGTGTGCCAGTGAACCCTTCATGTGAACCGGTGAACAGTAAATGCCGTTTATTTCCAATTGCTGGGCCCAGGACAAGTTTTGTGTCGTGCGCAAGCTTGTTCAATGTTTGTTTATGTTGCCTACATTGACCAACTTGTGTGCACACTTTTGTTTGAGCATCGGGTCGATACTCTCTTGGGAGGAGGAGTAATGCCATTTGGTGTTCTGTGCCAGTGAACAGTGAGACAGTTCTATGCCAGAGGACAAAGAAGACGAAGACGAGCAACCCGTACCAGTGGAGACGTCCTTCTTCGTGTCTGAGATTTCGACAGTCACGTCTCCTTCTACATTTCATCGAGCTCCTAGAACATGACAATATAGCACTATGACGTGTATAGTCATCAGCAGCAGCACAACCATAATAAAATTTACCAGCAGCGTAGGTTGGCGTTTCGCCTTACGATCGCGTAGTGAATCCTACGCAGATTCACAAAATCAATAGTTATGGCGTAACAGGTGCTTGGCAACTGTGATTGCAGCAGGCATTTAGTGAAAATTTAAACTGCATATGCTACGCACGGAGTCATTTGTTCCTTTATGGCCCGCTTGAAGCATGCGCTTAGAACCGAAGCGTCAGGAGACATTGCAGTGGTGGTGGAAAACATTACGCACGAGAAACGATTACCCTGGACGGATGGAAATAACCTTGTTTATAGGTCCTGCACAGGATGTAGCCACCTGCCTGGCTAACACCACGTTGGGACTGGGAGGTCAAGCTTCCTAGCACTGTCATGGGCGTACTGCACAGCCAGAACTTCTGGGTATGGTCGTGAGAGTTTATCATCCTTGTAAACCGTTCTCGGGAAATGCTTTAGCCAAGCGACCCACACTACCAGAGCGTAAGCTCAGACGTGCATAGTTCTTTATTACACACGTTGGAAACAACATCCATATCTTTTATATCGTAGCATTCTTTTGCCTGGGTCGGTGAGTAATAACACTGTGTAGGTAATTGTCTAAGTGTGACCGCTTGTTCTCTGTATAGTCTACTTTGAGTGGGTGCAAACTTTCTCCTCCCCAGGTAGTAATGTTTAGTAATTTCATTATATGTCATGGACATATCCCGTTGTAGATTTTCGAATCCAGAAGAGTCAAAGTTATGTGTAAAAGCGTCCCGGTCCATAAGTTAGCGGGAAATGCTGTTGGCCGATTCATATTTGGATTCATGGGAATGTCTTCGAGTGATCCAAGGTGAGCTGGAAACCAATATATTGTCACGAAGTCAAAACATAGGTCTTGCCGTAGAGATTGAGACACCAGAAGCAGGTGAAACATTTAATAGAACGCGCAAGCGAGTTGTTCGTTTTTGTCCATCTCATAGTCCTTCATGGCACATACACAACAGTCATCGCCTTCCCCGAGAGAGCACGTCACATTTGCCTCCCTCCGAAAGTGGCATCGTCCCGATGCGCAACTTATGTGCTCTAACAGACGTGTGAAGTGGTCGTAGGAAAACAGTAACCGGGAGCTAAATAACTCGATAAATACGGTTTCATACGCTCGATGTGCATGACTTCGGGTTAATGCTTCTGGCGCTTAGAATATTGAACATGCTACATTAAAATCTTCCCAAATACTTAACCTCATTAGACGAAATTTTTCCAAAGCCACCAGGAGGATTAAATAATACCTTTAAAATACGAACGTTCGTCCATTACTCGAGTACGCTTGCACAGCATGGGACCCAGACACCATCTGTCTTGTGAATGAACTTGAACGTATCCAGAATTGCGCAGCCAGGTTTTTCTCTGGTAATTACAACTATAAAAGCAGCATCCCATTGATTAAAGACAACCTTGGCTGGAAACCCCCTAGCTCAACGCCGCTTAGTAACAAAATTTGAACTTTTTTCCGTATTTACTCAGATCTCACAGCTATTAACAAAAACTTGTACATCTTTCCCCCTCACAACATCTCTATGCGTTGTGATCATGACTGTAACGTACTTGAAACGCGATGCCGCACAAATGTGTTTCATTATTCATTCTTTCCTCACACCTCCACGCTTTGGAACAGACTTCCTAAAGGTATATCAGATTGTAAAAACTTTTTCAGTTCCAGCTGCTTTTACATACAAATTTTCTATATGTCGCCTATTTGTTGCATACACCGTATTGCTATTAGCTCATTCCTTTTTCCTGGTTTTTGTGTAATCATATGTGCTTTTACGTGATTAATCTTGTTACCCCCCTGCAATAGTGCCCTCGTGGCGCTGCAGAAAATCTATAAATGAAATCTAAAAAATAAAAAAAAACTATAATAAGTGTCGCGAACAACTTCTAGTTCACCTCGTTCAAGCGTCGCGTGACGCTGTATAGCCCAAGGTACCGTCTTAGCAGTTTTTCAAACAGTCCACGCCGACGTATCGGAATCCAGACCCAGACCTTGTCGCCTGGTTTGTAGCTGATGAACTTGTGTCGGGGGTCGTGCTATTCTGCATCTTGGTGCTGCTGATGACAGATGTGCACGCGCGAGCTATCTGGCTTCCTCGGCGCGTTGCGGGAATTCTTCGGCGTCTACATGGATGCCGTCACACTCACGCGGCAACATGGTGTCCAACGTTGTCGTGACTTCACGACCATAGATCACACTGTACAGTGTCATTGCATTGGTTTCTTGTCGAGCGGTATGATAGGCAAAGGTCACGTACGGCAATATCTTATCCAAGTTTTTATGCTCCGTGTCAACGTACACGCTGATCATTGATTGATTTGTGGGGTTTAACGTCCCAAAACCACCATTTGATTATGAGAGACGCCGTAGTGGAGGACTCCGGAAATTTTGACCACCTGGGGTTCTTTAACGTGCACCCAAATCTGAGTACACGGGCCTACAACATTTCCGCCTCCATCGGAAATGCAGCCGCCGCAGCCGGGAATCGAACCCGCGACCTGCGAGTCAGCAGCCGAGTACCTTAGCCACTAGACCACCGCGGCGGGGCAAGTACATGCTGATCATGTACGTGATGGTCCTATTGAGGCGTTTTTTTCAGTCCGTTTGTCTGCGGAGGGTATGTAGTTCTTCTCCGGTGAGCTGTACCGCTGAGTCTGGGAACCCACTTCGAAAGCTATGCGGTAAAGGCAGGTCCCCTGTCTGTGATCCCTGCTGCCGGAGCTCCATGCTGAAGGGCGATGTTTTCGATGAGGAACTTAGCAGCTTCTGCTGCTGCGCCGTGCTGCATAGCTTTAGTCTCCGCATAACGGGAAAGGGAACAAGTGGCCACAATAATCCATCTGTTCCCTGTTGTGGAAGTTGAAAAGTGGCCCAGAAAATCCATTCCAATCTGGGTGAACGGCTTTTCTGGTGCTTCGACTGGATGTAAAAGATCGGCCAGCTTGCTGGGAGGTGCTTTGCGCCTTTGGAAGTCAGTGCAAGTTCGCACGTGATGGTTAACAGCAGCAGGTAACTTTGGCCAGTAGCACTTTCATCGTAGTCGGCACACTGTAGCCTAGGTGACCAGAAGTTGCTTCATCATGGCACGCTTCCATAGTTTCTTCTCGAAGAGAGGCAGGCACGGCAAGCAAGTGCGGGTACCGGCTGGTGAAAAGTTTTTCTTATAAATAACATTGTTTCACAAGCAAAAGATGGCAGTCCTCTAGCAAATAACTACGGCACGTCTGACGTCGTTCTTTTAAATATTCAATAAGTGATTATAGCTCAGGGTCACTGCGCTGCTCTCGCGCAATAGTGACAGTGTTGACAACTCCAAAGAATTCCGCGTCGGTGTTTTCGTCATCCGGAGCGAGTTTTCACCGGCAGCCGAGAGAAAGAGTCAGCGTCGGTGCGCCTCTTGGCATATTTATAGACGATGGTCATGTCAAACTCTTGAAGCCTTAGACTTCAGCGCACCAAACGGCCAGATGGATCTTTCAGGTTGCTGAGCCAGCACAGAGTGATGGTCACTAACAACCTTGAAGGAGCGGCCGGGCAAATATGGACAAAATTGGATGACCGCCCACACAACGACGAGACAGTCCTTTTCGCTTGTCGAGTAGTTCTCCTCAGTGCGAGAGAGAGTTCTGCTGGCGTAGGCCATTACTTTTTTGCAGCCGTCTTGCCACTGCATCAGAAAGGCACCCAGACCTACATTGCTGTGTCAGTGTGAAGTACTGTATGGGCTTCCTGGTCGAATTGCGCAAGGACTGGAGGTGTGTGCAGGCATTATCGCAGTTGATTGCATGCCGTTTGCTCCTGTTCACCACAAAAGAAGTGGACGGCTTCACTGTGAGTCGTGTCAATGACGCCACAATAGAAGAAAAGTACTCGATCAATCGCCGGTAAAAGCGCACAACCCTAAGAAGCGTCTCACAGCCTTTTTGTGGCGTGGTGCAGGAAATTGTGCTACGGCGTCTATTTTGGCAGCGTCAGGTCAAACACCCTCAAGACTGACGACGTGGCCTAGGAAGCTGCGTTCGTTGAAACCGAAATGACATTGTTATGACAGTTTAGTAAGGCCGGCCGAACGTATGGCTTGAAGGACGGCGAATAGACGGCTGAGATGTTCCTTGATTGATGCTGAGAATACAATAACAACGTCCAGATAGACCGAGCATGTTTCCCACTTCAGGCCTGATAGTACGGTGTCTATGAGACGCTGAAAAGTGGCTGGCGCCGAGTACAACCCAAAAGGAAGCACCTTAAATTCGTAAAGGCCATCGGGCGTCAAAAAAGCCATTTTAACACGATCTCTCTTGGACTTCCATCTGCCATTAGCCACTTCAGAGGTTCATTGAAGAAAAGTAGCGCGCATGACGCAGCGGATCGAGTGAATTGTTTGTGCGAAGCTGTGGATAGACGTCTTTCTTCGTGAGTTGGTTCAATTTGCGATAATCAATACAGAAGCGCAAGCTGCCGTGTTTTTTCTTGACCAAAATTACAGGGGACACCCAACGACTTTTCGAAGGTTGTATGACGTCGTCCGCAAGCATCTTCTGTACCTGCTTCTAAATCTCCTCGCGTTCTTTGGGAGCCACAGGGTAGGGGTTCTGCCGAATCGGTAGCGTGTTGTCTTCAGTATTGATGCGGTGCTTGGTCAATGATGTTTGCGGAACCATTGACGTATGCGAAAAGCAGTCTTCGAATTGGTGTATAAGTTCAAGCAGGCGCTTCATATCAGAGGACGGCAGCGTGGAGCACATGTCCACCGACAATGTTGTCGAGGCAGGGACAGTGGCGTGTTCTGGTTGCAAAGCAAAACAGTCCCTAGCTTGGTCTATTCGTCGTAGTAGTCAATTGCGGTACCCTTCTGAATTTGATGACGCTCGTTGCTGAAGTTTGTGAGGAGCATTTTTGCCTGTTCACCAGTAAGCGCCAGGACGCCTATCGCGATGGAAATGCCTTGCGTGAGCAAAAGAGTAAATATATGCTCCACTATCACACCTTTATAGCAAGGCCACCCACCTGACACCGACACAAGGCAGCAGGATATCGATGGGAGCTTCACATCGTCAGCTATTCACAAACGACCACGTGGTTTGTCGCTGCTGTTGTCGACATACGGATGTGCGCAAAACGTCGCCATACGTTAAGGAATGTTTATAACAGCGCCATGATTTCGAAGAAAATCCGTGACAAAAATTACCTCTTTACAGAAGTCCGGCAACAGGACGAAAGTGGCCATGAAGCTAGATTCCCCGATGCCAAGTCAAGTGGTGAACTTACCCGTGGGAGTCATCAGCTGACCACCAGCACTCCTTATGTGTGGCCCTGTTCACGGTGTCTTGACCTTTCTAAGGTGGTCATCGAGCTCATGTCGCATGATTGAGAAGTCTGCGCCAGTGTCGACTAGTGCTGTAACGTGATGTTCGTCAACGAGAATACCGAGATCGGCTTGTAAAGCTTCATCAGCATTAGTATTCGTCGTCTTATTCGCCATTGTATTCGTCGTCGTTGTCGTCATATCTTCTTGCGATGATAGGGGGAACTTTTTGGTGTCTTGACGATTGGCAACCTTGCCCCCGGAGGTCGCAGGAGTTAGTTTCCTCGGCACGGGCTAGGCGAGCTGCCTCTGGTGGCGTCCGTGTAGCTTTGAGGGAAGCCACGGTGGTGCGCAGGTGATGGAGATCGCCTGCGACACGGTGTAGTTGCTTGGCCAGTCGACACTTGATCGGCATCGTGAGCGTGACGGTCTTCAGAGTGGAAAGAATCGAGATGAGAAAAGTTCCCGAACCCGCCATTGGCATGATGGCAATAGCGGGCAATGTGATCTGGTTCTCTGCAGTGGAAGCAAAATGGTCGACGGTCGGCCGTGTGCCACAAGTCAGTTCGGCAAACTGCTGGTCGTCTCATGGAATCCTGTTGCCACCAAGATAGCAGCGGGTCGCGGCTGGAAGGGCGTTGCCGCAAAAGACGGTGGAGGATGACGGACCGCATGAACGTAGCTCACTAAATGTGGCTCAGGACTTGGCGTAGGTGGTGCCGATATTGTGGGCTTGCCTCAACTCCTGGCGGATGATATCGGCAATAGATGCGACAGGCGGTTTGGTAGGAGGAACGCAGAGGGCCCGGCGTTCATTGCGCAGTATTTCTCTAATCGTTTCTTGCAGGGAACTTTCGCAGACGGCAGTGTTTCGAGCTACAGCACTTACCAACGTGTGGTTCGGCAGGCGATCAAAGTATCGGTATTGTTGTTGCAGTGCGCGCTCGATGACAACCGCCTCTCTTATGAATTCATCTACTGTGGTAGGTGAATTTCGTACCACACCCGCAAACACTGGTTCCTTAATACCCTGCATTAGGTGACGCACCTGCATCGCCTCGGGCATGTCAGGGTAAGCTGGTCGAAGCAGACGGATCATGCCCTCTGTGTACATGGTGGCTGTTCCGTTGGGTTTTGGCACGCGGGCCTCAATCAGTTTCAGTGCGCGATCCTGTCGGTCCGAGTCAAAAATTGTGGCGAGGAGCTTTAGACGGAAATCTTTCTAAGATTAGAACGTGGCCCAGCGGTTCTCGTACCACGTGCGAGCGCTATCTTCCAGTGCAAAGTATGCACGGCCAAGTTTGTGGTGTTCGCTCAAGTGGTTAGATACAGCGACCCGTTCGAACTTTTTGAGCCAGTCCTCGACATCCTCATACTGTTCCCCACGAAAAACTTCAGGAATGCGAGGATGTTCAAGAGTCATGAGAAAGAGGTCTGTGATGAAAGGATAACCGTGGATGTGAAAGGAGGTGCCATGCTGGTAAGAGGCGGAACAGGTGCGGACTCTGGAATAGGCCTAGTAGGCGCCGACTAAATCGGTGCACTGGAGTAGTGACGGGGGGCTTAGTCTCTGGACTAGGTGAATGGGCTCGAGCAAGACAGTCCTGCATCAGGTTGTTGGCTACAGCACTTCCACCGGTGTCACGACGTCAAAACAGAGGTCTTGCTGCAGAGATTGAGACACCAGAAGCAGTCGGACTTTTAACAGAACGCGCAAGCGAGTTCTTCGTTTTTGTCCATCTCATAGTCCTTCATGGCACATGCACAACTGCCAACGTCTTTCTAGAGGAAGCACGTGACAAGATGTAATGCGTTTCAACGGTATGTTTACTAATAATAATTTGAACTGCTACATGCTTAAGGATTTCTTGGAGGGCCACAACATATACACCTACAATATGTTAGGCTTCAGATCCTCACTATGTACTCAGGATGCTATGAAGCAGATTAAATACCACATTCCAGACGGGTACTCTAGACATATCAAAGCCATCCTCGGGCTAGACATGGAGAAAGCCTTCGACGACATCAGGCACTATTCATCCTTCAAACGATAGAGGAAATTAGACTTTGATCGAAAATGTATAATTACATAAAATCCTTCTTAGGAGCACGTAGAGCGAGGTTAAAGGTAGGAGACACCAACTCAGATATGGTTCAATTCGGTGATCGTGGAACACCTCAAGGCTCGGCGATTTCTCCCGTCCTATTCAACCTGTGCATGATCGGTTTGTCCGGAAACGGAGCAATATCAGCAACGTTAACCACACCATAAATGCTGATTACTTTATCATAAGGCCTGCTGGTGGTAGTGAAGAACAGGTACGATATGCATTTATAGAAGCGGAGCAGACAGTGGAGGAATACTTGGGGGACCCCTGGTCTCAGGTGCTCCCCACAGAAATCGGAGTTAATACTTTACAGAAAAGAGAAAGGGGAAGACCTAAGGGCTGGGAGCCACTATCCGAAAGTGACATACATATATTGACCGAAAACGGGGTAATTATACCCCGAGTCGACACGATGACGGTACTCGGCTTTTTTTATAAATGCAAATAGCAGGAATCACATGGCACTCAAGAAAATTATCCTCAAGACTGAGACTGATCAGACGCCTTGCAGGGAGACAAGAAAGGCGTGAAATAGGACAATCTTATCAGGTGGAACAACTATACCGTGCTAGGTCATATTTCATGTGCGGCTTCTATGTATAACTGGACACAAACTCAACTAAAGAAGCTCGACGCAAGGATCAAGAAAGTCATCATGAGTGCACTGAGTCTTCCGCTTCGCACCAGTACTTAAAAATTGCTCGAATTAGGAGTACACAACACGACTAGAGAAATTGCGGCGGCTCAAGAAAGGTCACACATAACAAGACTCTCTACAACTTGCCCGGAGAGATCGATCTTCGTTAGAATCATGATGAACCCTGTCATCGACCAGAAGACGTACACCGAGATACCACTGGACTTTGTTGAGAGCATCATCGTTGCCCCATTGCCAAGAAATATGCAGCAAACCTTCAACGTGGCCAGAAGTGTAGTCCGGGCCACGGTGGAGGAATAGCTAGGTGTCTGAACGGCTGTGCCGTTTTATGCGGCGACCATGGCGAAAACTTGTTCGTGGTTTGCCACCGCGCCGTGAGATGGCGGCAGCAGTCTGGGGGGTCACGCTGCCGTCAGAAAGTGTAGTCCGCTCACCGGCGCCGTGAGTTTCACGTTGTGGTTACCGCGAAGTGATTGTTACGAACGATGGTTGTTAGTACTAACCTGTGACGGGGAGAAGCTGTTTTGTTTCCCGCTGCCGTACGGGGTACAAATCCTGCCATGAGAAGTTCTCGCTTTTCTCTGCACCGAAAGACGAGCAGCGACTGAACCTGTGGCGACGTGCGATCCCATGAAAGGACCGCCTTCTTCGGGCGACTGATTACGTTTGTGAAAGACACTTTGAGCCTGAACTAGTCTCCAAAATACGGATGGCGGAGTACAAAGAGAATGTACTCGTCAGCACGCCCCGACGCGCGTCACTGGCGAGCAACGCAGTGCCCACGAGGTTCCCTGACTCCCCACCCTACCTCTCGAAAACACCGAAATGTAGGAAGCGGCCAAAGTCATGGGGGTTTCATAGGATTGAAGTGAGTAACATAAGGACTGTCGTCTTCTCGCAGCTGACGTGCTCAAAGGAATTTGACGGATGTTCCGCCGAGTATGTATATGCTCCGCAAGCGCGTAGACCCGCGGAACCAGGCGCTTTTGAAACACTGGCGTGCACCAGCACTACTACTACTGCTACTGCTGTCTCGCTAGTCGTCACAAGGCTTGTGGAAATTGACGACAAAATGCAAGTTCGCACTGTTTTGCTGGGAAAGCCAGTCTCTGTGGAAGAGCTTCAGCAAACAAACAGCTTGGAAACTGTTGAAGATGTTGAAGGTTTTCTAAAGCGTGTGCACGAGCTGAAGCTTTGTTCCGGGGGACCTAGCACAGTGGAACAGACGCTTGAAGAATTGTTGAAAGAACATGTGTTTTCATTTCCGTGTAATGAACACAGAGAGGAAATCATGGCCCAATTATTGCACAACTATGTTGCCATGAGAATGGCCCAGGTGTGCAAACAAAAGAAACGGGAGTTAAAAACCAAGACACAACATCTTCGTAAGCTTGCGAAGCTGTTGTAGGATGGATGGAGTGACCAAAAAATTGCTGTTTTTGTGAAATTGTGAGCCATGAAATTGTGCTTTTGAAAAGTGCTGCTTTTGTGACATATGGACATGTGTATGAAAGAAGAAAAGTGCATTTTTCCCGATGGAGTTTATTTTAAAGTTTGGGGGCTATGCTTGCAGAAATTTGCCCAGGCATGCCTGCCTTAGCAAGCTTTTGGCCTTGCCATAAAAATAAATGCATGAGGAAAACAAATGCGGGATTGTATCTCTGACAGTCGACGGTGACTTCGGGACTAATCATTGAAAAGACCCGTATATCTAGGAAATTTATTTCGAAGGTAGGTAAAACGTTTATCATTCGGAGGAACTATTTTAGGACTGGGTGGCGTGGTACGCGTAGAATAAGGTACATATTTCAAGGAAATATATAACTGAAAGATATAACCCCAACTTGCGAGGAACACGCAGCGAGCGACAAAAACAAAACGGCACGGCGCGCCTAACGTGTGTCTTTTCGAGCACGCGAGTATTTCCTGAAACCTTTCAGAAAAGTTTAATGCATAAAAGCAGTACAAACATATTAGTATAAGTTTTTAATACAGCACAAAACCATGAAAATGTACTAGGCCAGACCACGGTGGAGTAATGACCCCGTTCACTTGTAGGTATGGCGCGCCTGACAAACGCGGGATCGGAAACTGGAACCGCAACCCTTCTTTTGGCAGGAGCATGTGTGTATATCCGTATATTCATGCAAGGTTTGACTACTAACTAGTGCACTACATGAAGCCACACTAACAAAACTGTCTGTAAAATAACAGAGTTCACGCCGGCTGTTCTGTAAAAGTTAACGAGTCGAATGCCGCTATCAACAAGCTACGTTTTTACGACTTGGTACGCTTGTTGCAACGGTAACAACATCATTCAGCTTTCTCTTATGTGAAGGAAGCTTCCGCCCGTCATAATAAACCATAAAAAAGGTACAATATTGACATTTATTCGAATGTGGATGTGTTTATTCGTACGCTTCGCCTGCTTTTCGCTAGCGAGTATGACCCTCCAATGCTGTAGCGCTATCTACCGGAAGAGACGCGAAGCGCGAGCGCTCGCTTTGCCGCTGCGGCTGCCATGTTCAAACACCTAGCTATTCCTCCACTGTGGTCCGGGCTAAGGCTTTATTGAAGAAGTTAGATAAAGGAGGTAGGGGGCTAATTACTTTGTCGACTCAGCCTCATGTAAAGACTGAAATAAGTTCGCCGCGGTGGTAGTTGACCTCCAGGGCAGGCGTACCAAGTGCGCCATGGTTTGCACTTTCAAACCGGAAAAACAGGTTACGGTCGCGTTGAACCTGACGGATGATTTGATTTTCAGTTGAGTGGTTTAACGTCCCAAAACCACCTTATGATTATGAGAGACGCCGTAGTGGAGGGCTCCGGAAATTTCGACCACCTGGGGTGCTTTAACATGCGCCCAAGTCTGAGCACACGGGCCTACAACATTTTAGCCTCCATCGGAAATGCAGTGACGGATGATCGATACACCGAGATATACAGTGACTCAAAACCAGCCATCAGAGCCTTCAGCAGGGGCAGGATCACACCACAAGCAGTTCGAGCGATTAACCTCTGGTGATCTGCTGTTTAAAGCGAAAGTAAAGTGTGCTCCGATTTCTGCGTGCGAAGTAGTTAAGGGTCGTGTTCAATCAGGCGCGTGGCGTGGTCACCTTTACTGCGCATGCGCATCCGCTCCCAACCTGTCCTACGCTCCCCCCTCTCACCTCGTAACACCGACGCAGAGAGCGTGTACTAACCTACGTTCACTCCCCTCTCTTTCTCCTCTAGGCATTCCTGTTCGGGGCGTTTACACACCCCTTACGCATGCGCATCCCCTCGCACTCTCTCTGCTCTCATACACTGCCTCTCTTTCACCTTGCATCACCTAAGGGGGCAGCATCTGCATGAGAGTTTTTTTTTTACTGAAAAAATTGGCTGCATACGCTGAAAAACAGTTCGCTGGCCACACCGTTTATATAAACACCGGATCTAGACCCCCAGTTTAGTGCATCTGGGAGATTTTTCCTGTGCGTTGCTGAACAATGAACTTTCACGGTGTGGGTTCATGTAAAAGCAGACTGTGCGCCTCTTTATTCGATCGCAGTCGTCTGTCTCTCATTGCCCCTTAGCAGCGATCGACATGCTCCAGTAGAAAACACGGGTCCATCACTGCGTGCTTTGCATTTCCCCGAGTTTCTCTTCTGGGCAACGCCGCGATGAGCTCCAGCGTCAATGTCGGCGCTGCTTCGCATCTATACAGGGTTACCTTTAGTAGGAGATGTTGTAGTCTTTGTATTTTATTGCGATAGCAATTATATGGACACCCTCGGCTTGATTTAACCGCCGGCGTCAGTGTGGACGTCGGCTTCGATGTCATGCACCATATATGTATATGTAACTATATATATGAAACTGAAGAAATAAAAAAAATCAGAAAAAAACTTTAGCGTGCGGAATCGAACGTCGTGAATGCAAGGCGTTACCACGAAGCCACCGTGGAGTACCTCCTTGAACGTTCAACCGGCAAGCTATTTGTACATACCACTCACCGCTGTTGGCAGGCATCTCGGGTAGAGGAACTATCTTGTTTTCAGCATTATCAGCAAGATGGCGCAGGGAGCGCGTGGCGACTCTCATCTCTAACGCGTACTTTGGCCTGCGTAGAGAATATTAGGGTGTACACTCGATCGCGCGCCCTTATCTTGCAGTGGGTGTATCGTATGTCTTGTAAGTATTCTGTTTTTTTGATACCGGGTGCACAAAGGTCACTGCAATTGTTGCATTTCGTCCGTTTGCCCAAAGAGCATGCTTTTAAGACAGGGCAAAGTAACAACTGAATGGCTTGTTCACGTTCTTTTGTACCAGTGAGTAAGTTTTGTGCGCAATGTGTACTTGAGAAACGCGGGGCACGTTTGGTTCTGCTTGCCATTCGTTGCTATTGCGTTCATTGCTTCACCTTTACGGCAAAACTGTGATTTTTTTATTGAGCAGGCAGTTCTAACTGCGAAGCAATTCTTAGCGAATTTTGGTGCATTCGAGCGTATCTATCTATCTATCTATCTATCTATCTATCTATCTATCTATCTATCTATCTATCTATCTATCTATCTATCTATCTATCTATCTATCTATCTATCAAGCCGTCTACGACTTTTAGCTCTCCTAGCCATTTCAAAAATGGTATCGATACCAAACTTCATATGGCATAACATGACTGAATGAAGAATATACTTTACTAATCGTAACGTGAAAATCGTGCAATGTATGTCATGAATGTCATGATTTACAATTCAGGATCCTCCAGCACTTGCACTGCTTTCGTTCACATGGCATGTTGTAAAACTGGTAAGGTATGACATGACTGCATGACGTATACAAGCGCCATATCCTAACATGAAAATCATGACAAGCGCGTCATGTAACAACATGACTACATGCCATGCTCATGATGTGCTGGCAGCCGTTTAGCTAGCTTCACTTATACCAAATTTTGTATTACGGGACGTGAATGGATGACGAAATGATGATACTGGTGCAAACATGATAAACATGAGATCCGTGTAATGTAACAACACGACTACACGCTACGCTCATGATGCCTTCGCGGCCGTTTCGCTAGCTTCACATATGCCAAATTTGGTATTCCGGGATGCCAATGAATGACGAAGGTATGTGATTGGTTCAAACATGATAATAATGAGATGCGTGTCATGTGAGAACATGACTAATTGGTACAGTCCAGGCGCCAATACATGCCATGCTCATGATGCGCTCAAACAGGAGCGGTGCCTAGCATGACGCGGTGGCGTGACGCGGTGTTCCGACGTGACGTGGTGCATGTGCTCGCCGGGTCGACGCGACGAAATGAACGCCGGTGAGCACGCGCACCGCGTCACGCCACCTCGTCATGCCAGGCGCGGGTCCTGCTATATACTCACGAGTGCGCACCACGCTGCGTTCCTTTGACGCATGCGCCTTTGAGCGCGTCCGGCGTCCCTCCATCACGGAAAGAGAAAGACGCAGTGTTGTCTGGGTAACGCATCGGTGCGGAATGCAGCATGTCGCATTTCGCGCCGGTTGCCATCGAGTCGCGCTGACGGACGCTGGTCGCACCTGGCGTCAGACAATAGATTGCTCACGTTTCGCTAACGTAGCGTCACTGTGCCCAGCATGCGCGCGCGTCAACGCTTCTTTGGAGTATATTGGGCCCTTCATTATGCACTCGCGGCTGTTTTGCTAGCTGCACATATACCAAATTTGGTGTTACGTGACGTCAGTTGGTGACGAAATATATGACTGGTGCAAACATAACAGGCCTGAAACGCGTGTCATGTGAGAACATGATAACATACCACGCTCATAGCGTTCTCGCGGCCATTTCGCTAGCTCAACATATACTAAATTTTGTATCACGTGACGTGAATAGATGACGAAGGTACACGACACATCCAAACATGATAATCATGACGCGGAAGCCATGTACGCCATCATTTACCCCCACCTCGCAACGTTATGCTGAATTTAAAGTGACATATTAGCATTTCTTATTCGTAAGAGTGGAAGCTCGGGCTAGTTGGTGCGTAGTCATATTTGCAAGATTGTTTCAGCGTGCGAACAAAGGAAAAAGGACAGGCTAGGCAGAAAGAGCGCTTATTCGTGCTTCGCATATCACCAATTCGCACTGTACATCAGATCTGCCAATTTTTTAGCTTTCGATATTGTTTTCTGTACCTTGCTGCGTCTTTCAGCATTTTTACTGATCTGAGAAGTACAAAGTCAGGCGCGACGTTTTTTGTTATCACTTTACTTCTTCCTGTAATAAAAATTTCTGCACTTCTGTAACCACCTACGCGTCCTTCTAAAAAATTCATAGCATAAACAAACCCATTCTTATTTTAGAATTGCCATTTATTGTGAAATGGCCAAAAAGCCATGAACTTAGTTTTTTATCACTCTAATGCTTTAATGTCGAAATTTTAAACATGCTTCTGAGAAGCAGCTTTTGCTTCCATCTCAGTAATAACCCTTGTTTTATACCTCTTCAAGGGATCTTTAATAATTAAAAATGAAGTGAACGGGTATTTGCCGGCAATTTTACAAGTGATAAATATAAGCTTTTTTCAGATTCGAAATTCTGTGCTTTATCTGGTGCCATTCTCAACTTAAACACTAATTGCATGTGCTTGTTTGTTCAAAATACACTCACATGTTATGTCCACGACCACCAGCTTTCTTTTATTTGAAGCAGCTTACTTTTAGTTCATGGCCCATTAGCGCTTCATTAATTTTTACCTTCGCGAAACAGCGGGAAATCTTGGGCGTAATATTAGGATACAAAGATTGTTCGGAGTAAACTAGACAGCAAAGACGTTCACGATCGTCGCTACTATTGATTTTTTCCTTCACTGATTTCATTTTTCTCTTCAATATACTTTTCCTATTTCAAGCACTTCTTCAAGATTTTTTCATGCTGCATTTATCTGCCTCCTGATGGCGGAAGAGCCCCACGGAACTTCCTTTCTTGGACGACTCTTCAAGCCACTTGACCAGGGGCGACAAATACTCAGGAAGAAGCTGAACACCTTCAAATCACATCCAGCAGCTACAGAACCTAGTACTACGACATCTTCCGGTAAGTAAAAGGTTATTTGCGCAAAGCAAAATTTCGGACCCGTGAACAAACCAGAACAGTTCTTTATAGACTTTTAGCGACACTTCCATTGCCTGAAGCGCCTGAAATGTCCTACACATGCATTATGAAAAACGAAATGGGATGCGTTGTCTGAAAGTTTCGGAGGGCTAACAAGAGCCGAGCGTCGAGCGAGATAGTCATCCACGGTATTGAAAGACTCTGCTGCACACGTACATTGTGGGAACAGCGCGAGAAGATAAAAGATCGAAAGAGAAGGAGAATAGGGCTGATGCATTAATCTGGCACTCATGGTTATAACGTGAAGTGTTCCGTAACTGCTTTGCGAAAAATGAATAATGACCACTCCAACAGAGTTTGCAGAAAAAATGGTACACCAAAAAATTAAAAGTTTAAAACAAAACGACGGTTTCGTTTCCACACGGAAGCTTTGTTTTCGATAAGCTAGAAGCGTGTCTTAAACACACCTACTCCATGTTTATAAACAGTGGTAGATGCCGTCGGCATACTGAAGCGTGTGTAGCAACCTGGTGGTGCATGAGCTCAGTTCATCTCAAAGCTCACCATTAGTCTCCATAATAATGGGAGAACGAGCAGAACAACTGCAAAGGCACCTCCTTGCAAAGCACTGCAGAGGGCTTTCCGCGTAATTACGCGCGATGCACCCCAACGCGCGTGCGCACGCAACATTTACCAAGTCAGTGTACTTTCATGTTTCTTATTGACAAGACGGGTTTTCGCTAGGGTCTGTGCTTACGACGATTCCATCTGTTTTAGGCTGCTCTTAGACGACCGTTGTCTGCCGCATGTGGCTTGAAAGGGGGAAGTGTTTTACGAACGCCTGTGCGATCGAGAGATGAACCTCGCAGGTGATGATGTATTGCAATTTCGTATAATTCATTACACGTAAAGCTGGTTACACATACGTTTTATACCCGGCACGGTCGGCCAGTGGCTGAGGCCGCTGATACGCAGGTCATGGGATCGAATCCCGGCGGCCGCGGCTGCATTTTCGATGGAGGCGAATATGCTTGAGACTCGTGTGCTTAGATTTAGGGGTACGTTTAGGAACACCACGTGGTTGAAATTTTCGGAGCCCCCCACTACGGGTCTCCCCTAATCATATTGCGGTTTTGGGAAAGTCAACCCCAACAATCAATAAGCACATAATTTTTTCGTTTTTTAGTGCAGGCGCTCAGCTTCGGTCGGAGTTTTGTGGGGCGTGATGGATGCCAACTATACTCCACGACGACTTTTTGTGACAGCAAAGCTGAAAGGACGTTGATGCAGCGCCTGTTCTTGTGTTACTATGCCAATCAGTCCACTTTTGTGCGGTTTCACTATTGGTTTTGAAGTTCTTACAACTTGTACCTTGACCCACGAGCACCATACAATAAATGTAACATTTTTTTCGGGAAGGAATTCAATAAAGTATTCAATTTTTGAAGGAAAAGAATAACAAGCATAATTGACGCGTTCAGGTTTATTTTACAACAAGGCACGTCCAAGCAAGAACTGTGTGAATGGAAAACCAACGCAGCGACAAATGATCATTTCTTATATTTCAGTGCATACTGGGTCAGCATCATTGCTTTGCTTCTTTTTGAAAGAGAGAGATAGAAAACAAATTGGCCCCAAATCGGCTTGTGATCTGCAAATTTCGTCGAAAGACGACGGTTTTGCACGTGGAGAGAGTGAACAAAAGATTTATTGGATGTTCTGCGCTAACAAATCGGTTAATGGTATTTCAAAGGCACTCGTTAGGGTGCCTCGAGCGTGCAGCGTAGGCGAACGAGCGCATCAAGTCACGTCACACGTGAAACATGGGCACCGTCTGGCAGTTTTATTTAAAAAACAAAGCGCGTGGCCCTGAGACGAGCATGCGCGCCGGTCTCAGAGGGGATAAGGTGTAGAACGCAAGGCGACGGGGAGGTGCCACCACCATGTCATCTTAGCAAAGCGTTGGAAACACTCGCTTCCTCGCGCAAGCGTTGCATGGTCAGTGCCACGTGATAAGCGCTACGGTCCTTAGAATTACTTATGTAATAGTTTTCCAGTAAAAGACGAACATGCAGAATTTATACGGGTTGTTATGGTGTCTCAGATATGGCAAAAACTTTTTTTTTGATTGACAATCGCACACGTATGAACGCTGATCCTTGAGCAACATCGGTAAGCGCTGCGGATGGGTTCGGCCGTTCAGGGTATGAGTTGGTTCTGTTTAGAGTACCCGGTTCGCGGTAACGGTGGACAGACAGACAGACAGACAGACAGACAGACAGACACACAGACAGACATACAGACAGACAGACAGACAGACATACAGACAGACAGCAAGCCAGCCAGCCAGCCAGACAGCCAGCCAGACAGCCAGCCAGCCAGACAGCCAGCCAGCCAGCCAGCCAGCCAGCCAGACAGACAGACAGACAGACAGACAGACAGACAGACAGACAGACAGACAGACAGACAGACAGACAGACAGACAGACCAAAGTTTTTGCGTCGAAGGTCCGCAAGAAAGACTACCGTCTTTAAAACTTCATTTGTGCATAACGTGTAGCATTCCAAATAATCGGGCCCCTATTCCAGGGCTCCGCTAGCTTTATCCATCATCTCTACGCGTTGGACCAGCCAACGCTAGTAAGCCATGGCTGAGCTGGACAGCAAAGCCTCTCATTGTTCCTCTATGTTGTTCATGTTGTGGTGTTATTCATTGCGATGTACATGTACACTCCCACGTAATATCAAACAGAGTTGGTGTGGCCCCACACCACTGACATATACATTTGTATGCTGTGGGTTAGAATGCATGTAGCTTGTGTAAGCTCGTGTATGTGTTTGGTTGGATTCTGCGTTATGCCACAAATTCTATTGCTGTGAGGTACTTATGCGGGGCTGGATGCAGTTTTTATTGTCGCTCTAATACTGAAGAATTGTATCGTAGTTAGGGTTTAGGGGCGTTGGATCCTCTATTGCAGTGTGCAAGGAAGCTCGGTGATTTGTGAAGCCTTGAGCCGCCTCATCTGCAAACTTGTTCCCGGTGACGCCGTCGTGCCCTGGTGCGCAGACAATGATTTGGTCGTTTTTCATTGGAAAGTCTTCTTGAGCTTTGGATAGAATATAAAATACCTCCATGTATAATCTACCCTTATCGCAGTTCCGAAATGCATCCTTTGCATCCGTGATTATTGTCAGTGGTGCTTTTCCCTCCCTGCCCTCCTTGATTGCCAGTGCGATTGCTATCTCATCCACTTCTGTGATGGAGGCTTGGGCTATGGAGGCACAACTTGTAACGTCTCCTTTTCGGTCTGTGACAACGGCCACCATTTTCTTTGAATTTGTCCGATATGGTGCAGCGTCTGTGAATCTCGCCATATTCAAATATTTTGTCTTTGTATTAATGTAAGTGGCTTTCGCTTTACGTCTTCCAGCATGTAGAACTGGATCCATGTTCTTCGGTAGGGGACATATCTTGTACCAGGCTGTGACTGAGCACGACAATTCCTTAGCTCTTCTACGTGCCTGTACTTGTTCACCGAGGCTGATTCTCTGAAAATATTTTTTTACCGGTGGGCGGCTGTAGGAGGTGGTTAATCTGGGTGGCTATTTGTGCTTCAGCCAACTCATCAAATGTATTGTGAAATACTAGTTCTAATAGCTTCGCAGTTGAACTGCTTTGTGGTAGTCGCAGAGCCGCTTTTTAAACCACCCTTATTATTTTGTCTTATTTTGTTCTCCTCTTTATTCATGTTATGGCAGGGTAGCAAGAATGTTAGTCTCCTTATGATTAAGCTCTTTACCAAACGAAGCGCGTCTCGCTCTTACAGTGCAGCACGGGTGTTCATTATTCGAACCATCATACGAACAATTTCTTGAGCTTTTCGTACAAGCATATTCAGCGTGTGGAGACATCGCTGATTGGACTGCAGCCGCATCCCTAGGATTAGAACAGCCGTTTTCTCTAAAATATATTGCCGTCTAGCTAGACTTCATAGCGGAGGCTCAGGTCTGTCTCTTCTTTATTTATTTTACTTTTGGAGAACCGAATGAGTTATGATTTGTCTACTGATCGCTGAAGTCCCCTTTCTTTATTGTACACATTGGTTGTTTTAGCTGCTAGTTGGAGCCGCTCTTCTTGTTCTGCCAAGCTACCCTTGGTTGTCTATATAATAATGTCATCCGCATTGAAGAAGTGTCGGATGTCTGGAACATCTTCCGAGTTTTTGGCTAGACTAATCATGGTTATGTTGAAAAGCGCAGGTGAGTTCACGGTGCCTTGTGGTGTGTCTTTGCTCGGTGGGTGGAAAACTTTTCATTCGTCTTCTCCTACTTAGGTGACAGCGGTTCTTTTAGGTTGTTTTAGTAAAGAAGCCTTGTACATAATGGTACGTCCTTCGACCGCAGTTTGTCGCAGCTAGGTCATCTAGTATGGCATTATGGCTTACGTTGTCGGAAGCGCAATTTATGTCGATGGCCATGACGATGTTTTTTTCCTGCTTTCGAAAAATTTTTTGTACTTCTTCCTTCAAAAGCATACGGATGCCCTTATGAAGCGTGGAAACTTGGGCAAGTTTGTAGAACATAACTGAATGCAGGAACAGCGCAACTTAGAAGTAGTTACTTCAAAGTTATGGAAGCGAGAAAACAAAAAAAAGAGTTCTCTTTTCTGTCCTTGTATGTTCGCTTTCGTAGTTACGAAGTAACTACTTCTAGATTGCGCTGTTGCTACATTCAGTCAAGTATGTCCTGTGTCGAGTGCTTTGAGCGGAAACCAAACATGATGTTTGGCAACAAGTTATTTTATTCTATATGCCGTTGAAGTCTGGCATTCATTATTCTCTAAAACACCTTGCCTAAGCGCGAGGTAAGAGAGATCGCCCTGAGGTTTTCTATTCCCGATTTCTTTCCTCATTTGGATATCATAATTATTACTGCATGCTTCCATTGCTGAGGTATAATGCCATTTGCCCAGTGTTCGTTAATCAAGTTTATAAGCACTGTTATGGCTTCATCATTGATGTTGCGGATCATGGCATTGATGATTTGATCCGCTTCCAGCCGCTGTGTTGCGTTTCATGTGGACGTTTGCCACTTTGACCTCGGCATGCGTGAAAGGTGCATCCACCTCGGAGTTTGGGAGCCCAGTCTATTAAGCCTTATCGGGGGCTGTGATGGTTTGGGCGCTGAAACGCTCGATATAGATGTCTTAGAGGAGGTCGTCTCGTGTGCCTGGACATGTGTGCAATAATCTTGCTAATGATTTCTGTCCTTGGCGTTTAGTTTTCAGGGGGTCAATCATGGCTCTGAGAATATTTTAAGTTTTTGCTGCTCCTAGGGTTTCATTGGGGGAATCGCGGAACTGTTCGCAGTTGGCTGTCGCGAGTTGACTAGCATAGTTTTCGGCTCGCTGCGTTATTTCTTTAATTTCGTTTTGAGTTTCTTATTTCGTTTTTGCCTTTTCCATCATTTAGGGAGGTTTCTTTTTGTAGTAAGACGGTAAGTTGGGCCAGTTGGTTAGGATTCATCATGAACCTAAAGCGCAACACCAGAAGAATACAGGACAGGGAAGGAGTAAAAGAGAAAGGAAAGACGGCGCTGACTCACAACTGTTGTTTTTTAGAAAAAAACGGGGTGAAAAGTGTTTATATAGGTACTGGTGGCCTACATCACAACATGCGCCGAATACGAGGTGCACCTAGGTAGCGTTGTCACACTCAAGGCAAAAAACAAGATTGGCCTAAATAACTTAATTCTTTTTCATGCAGTGTGACGGATGGTTCACTAACGCACTTGCTACCTCTAATCTTTATATGATATGCCTCAGCGATTTCCCTTGTTAGCTGTGAGACGTCCCCCGCTACGCCACCAATCGCCAAAGAGAGGGAAGAACTCTCAACCCTTTTTCTATCCGGTTTCCTCTTGGCTACGTGTCTCAATCATTTCTCAAATACAGGGATTCTTGCTGGGGCCGGGAAGTAAGAGACGCTACGACTTGTTTCTGTTTACTGATTCATTAAATTTAATACTAACTTAAAACATCGTATATTGCGTACATCAACCACTACAATAAATTATAACACATGATTTGGACATTTGCGACATGCGACGCAGGATACATACAGAAAATAGCTTTGACAATACAATGGTGCGACGATACAAAGTAAACACAGGCCGATACAAATGATAAAGTCATTAATTAATAAAACCGCGCAATGTCTCAATAGGCCACTTCCCTTCCCGCAAAGGTAATCTAAATAGGGCGCATAAAGTTCGTCTCACAAATGGTCTGTCTTGTCAGTCTTCATCGTCTTCGTTGTCTTCGTTGTCTCTCTCGGCGATTTCCATCTTAATCTTCTTTCATAACGTCCCGCAATCACTCGTTTCCTCGTTTCTCATTTCTAACTTTCATTCCTCGTCATATCATCTCTGCCTCAGTCATCATCCCATCGACTCTTATTGCTATCTCTTCACACCGTTATCTTCCTTTTCCATTCCGTCTCCCTACCATCTCGAGCTCATCGCATCGTACCTCCGATGCTCTTCGACTCTTCACATGGTATCTCTCGGACCCTCAAGCTCGTCTCGTAGTCCCCTTTTTGTAGGACCCGACTCCGCCCTACCGGGGCACCAAAACCAGTCCGCCACTCCACGCGGCATATCTTTTCTTCTCAGTCCGAGTGTATCCTCTTCGGCGGCCGCTCCCACGGCCTACACCAGTGGAAAACCCTCTCCCAAACAAAGCCGAGCAAGTAACGATGTACAAACTCAAGCCTCAGGGAGAGTGATGGGCGAGCCGTCCGAAGACATTTTAATTACGGGCGAACAATGGCCCCGATGCTTTTGGCACTTGGCGAGCCGATGTCTAGACCTAGTCTCAACGTTTTCATGCAGCTCGGTGTCTCCTGCCAAATTCTCCGTAGCCGCCGCTTCTTCGTCGTTCACCGCCGCGGGCGGCCATCCGCGCAGAATGCAGTAATAAGCCCTGGAGCCACGGAGGTTGACGGAAAGGCATACTGGACCCAGCAGAGGAGCTTGCCGCAAAGGTTGCATTCCCCGAACCAACAAAAGGTGTTCTGCTGCTCCCCCATGCCACAGATCTGAGGGGAGTGCGCCGATTATCTCCACCGTACGCTGTCACACGGTCTGTAGACGACAAGGCGCCTCCCGGTCCACGATTTCGCGTGGGGGAGCCCGGGAGAATATAGAAATAATCCTTCTGGTACTTAACTCCGGAATGCCCTTTATGCGTGGGTTTGAGAAACGAGCGCACACATCTCGAAAGGAGCGGGGTTCAGTCCGTGTTTGCGCGGACGTCACAGCTGGTTAGGATGCTTGAAGATGATGGTGGTTCTCTCAAAAATGGGACAACCACATGACCTGCAATGTTCGGGCAGATGAAGTCGCGCGATTCCTTGAAGAGATAACTCATGCTCCCTTAAACGAACATTCACACATCGTTTCGTTTGTCCCACGTACTCCCTACCACACGATAATGGGGTTAAATACACAGCTTTTTTTTTACGTATGTGATGTACTTGTTTTTGTGATTCACAGCGCATCTCCCTTTGGCTTGTTTGTTCCTCAGCGCATTATCAACCATCGGGCAAATGCGACCTACCTTGTGTTTGGCGGAAAAAAGAACGTCGACACCATACCTTGAGCCTGCGTTTTTCAGCCCATGCGCCAATTTGTTTACATAAAGAAAAACTGCTCTTTTGCTTTTTCCATCACATTGAGCTCCTCTGTGTTTCACGAGCTTAGCGCTCCAAACCATCGACTCACACGTAGACGAAATCACCTTGTCAGGATACCCAGCATCTACTTAGCGTTTTACCTGGTTATGAAAAGCAGTATTCGACACGTGCACACAGAATTCCCTGAGCGACGCATTTAAGAGTGTCTTTGCAATCGCTCTCTCCACAATCTTAGAATGGCCAGACTTGTAGTTTAAGATAGGCTTCCCTGATCTTGGGTCATATTTCCAACACAAATGGTTTTTACCAAAGGTTAGCTTTAGGTCGAGAGACTGTAGCTCGTAATCTTTACAGACTTCATGAGTGAAGGTGAGGCCTATGCCGTGCTGACTGAACAACATGAGAATGTGATCAATGTCCTTATGGTGAATGTCATTGTGAGAAAAAATTACGAAATCATCGACGTAACGAAAAACAGCTCTGCAGCACTTACTAAGGTGACCTTCCAGCTGCCTGTCAATGTAGCCTAAACTTATGTCACTAATAATAGGAGCCACGCTTGACCCTATGCAGACACCAGACTTTTGTACATAAAGATCCCCCCGCCATAACACAAAGGTACATTCAAGGTAAAATGACAAAAGTTCAAGTAATGATTCTAAAGAAATACTGCAACCATCGATGAAAGATTCTTCATCGTTGTCAAACACAATGCAGGCTTTTACGCATTTCATAACATGGCAATGCGGAAGGGAATAAAATAAATTTTTCACGCCGATACTGACGGCGCTACGTAGGCTCATACAGTTATTTTTGACGTACTCGCACACAGAATCTGAATTCAGTATGCGGAAAGGGTCAACAATATTTAGGAGTGCTAGGTTTTTTTGCAGAAAACGCGAAACATCTAACTGCCAGCTGCCTTATTCCGAGACTATAGTCCGGAAAGGCAGCTGGCAGTTAGATGTTTTGCGTTTTCTGCTGAAGAACCTAGTGCGCCTGTAACTATAATGAATCCCTTTCACCAGTTTTGCTGTCTCTTGAAAGAGCTTGTCGAACGTTGCAGTTATTTGTCTCGGGGGGCTATAGATATAAAGTACGAAGGCGCCCTTTTTCATTGGCTCCCTTTGTAGGCGAATTCTGTTATGAGATGTGGGACATCCGTCTATATCATGGGTTGATGACATATTGCTTTAATCTAGGTATCGACTAATGTAGCAACTTTGCATTCTGCGTCTCCGGTACTATAAGTCTCGTAGCCCGGTAGTTTTGGTTGTGTTCGGGCTTCCTGGGTCGATATGATAGCATGTGGCTGTGAGAAACGAAGAAGGGAACTCGAAGCCGGTCATCTGGCGGCATTGAAGATCAAGGATCAAACTGAGCGAGCCAGCGCCCAAGGCTCGAGCTCATTCCCGCCACCCTTTCTCCTTTATTTATTTGTAGCACACTCCCTCGGCCAGCGAAAATGCGTACGTTTTGCGAAAGCTTTGGGTGAGTCTGCCAGGAGGTGTTACACAGAGGTGATGAACAGCTTTGGCGATGGCGATGAAACTGTAGAGAAAAGGACGAGCCGCCATGCCCATAGCGAAGCCCACCTGTTCACCTTCTCTTTACTTGCTTGCTTCTTCCTAATGATGATATCACCACTTCTCGTCTTATATGTAGGGCTGTGTTTCACTTATATGTGGGGTGGCGTATCGCTACCGGAGCATGTAGCTTTCGCGTGCCCGTAGCTTTGAATGTGCTGAATAACTGTGCGTGAAACAGAGTTTTTGTGAGTGGTGTCACTCCTCCGGCCACTTGCAACACACTTCTCTTTCGATTCACCTTCTCCACCGCAGCAAAGCTCAACCGCACGTCAAGTGGGAACACTCTTTCGGCTCGTTAATCTGCGATGAAACTTACACAGAATCCAACCTTCCTAGCATGCCTTTGCGTTTCGAAGAAACGTCTACTCGATAAAAGGTCACAACGAGTTTCGCCACAAACCGATCTTCTAGCAACCACGTTGACGACCGTTTCATCTTGGCCAATGGCGTGTGCACCACTGCCGCTTCGCATTCCATCCTGGTTTCCTTCAGGAGATGGCCCATAGTTTTTAACGTCGAGCTCCCTAGGGTTGAGCCATGTCCCCGGTCCATCGGCGTGACACGCTAGTACTAGAAGCACCCAGCAGAGGGCGGGGTGGTGCCAACGCTCGCTTGTTGGCGTTAGCCACCAGTTGATCTAAAGGGTATAGCCATATCAATCCATTCATCCATCGCTCTTGGTGCGTGCTTCGGTTTGAAAGGAGACCGGTAGGGAATCGGCTCACTCTCTCTCTTTCGACATCGACGTTAGTGGAGAGCCCAGCGCGGCTGCGCGGCAGTGCATTTCATTGGGGCTCTTCGAATTTCGGACTCCTGGGTTGGTTCTGGAGACCCGCGGGCTCCCCGAAAGCTTCCACTGCATCCGGTTCTGATAGAAAATGGCGTAGGCTGGCTACGTGCACTCCCGGCGACAGCCCGAAGGTCATAAAATCCTGCGGTGGGACAGCCAGCGTAAACGTAAACACAGTCTAGCGACATGGCAGAAAACAAAACAATGCGCCTCGTGTATGTTGCCTTTTTCTGCATTGTCCGCTTGGAAATACGTAGCTAAGCTCACCAAAAAGCTGAAATCATATCCTCGAGCGTACGCATTCGGGGTACGACTTCGTACACTCGCACGATCACTCGCCGCATTCGCGAACAAAACAGCCAGCTGGCGCACGCTGTCTTCAGAACGATTTCAAGGTGAGCTGCCGCGGCGGTGACGGCTTGACAAGCTCACGTCTCTTTAGTACATGTATCAGTTACCGCACAACACGAGGCGAAGCCACACAAAAGTGATCGTGTCCCCAAAAGAGCTTGAAGATATATACTTGCTCAGCTATCGCGTATCATACGTCGCAAACACGCGTTGACCAACTTACGTTTTGGTCTAAAGCTTATGATATGCGCAGGTATCGGTACCACGAGTGCGCGTCGTATATCAAATAAACATTTGCATGACACGTTCTCGACCTATTTTTTGAACTTGCCTTGGCCTGTTTTTTTCACTCCTAAGTGGCACTTGACGAATGTCATGTATATCAGCTTTGATTCGACCTACTAGGTCATAGTACGTACTGCGTGGCATTATTACGCAGAGGTGGAAAAACACAAAGTCAACGATGAAATGGGCCACGAAAGGATGTATACATTTCTGATTTTATTCTGCGCTTTTTTTTTCTCGCGCCGTATCGTATAATATCATACCACATATGCTGGCTCATGGATGGAAATGGGTTCGCATGCCGTTCGCGACCTGCGAGCATCACCAACAGTCGCGATCAAGCGTCTTCTATCATCATCTAAGATTAATCGAGTAGTCATGTCAGAGGTTCTAAGAGGTCCACTTACGCAAACATACAGCGGAGTGAGCTAGTTCGATCACAATCGTCTTCGCTAAGTGCACAGAAAGCAGGCACAGCTTCACAAACGACTATTACGCTAAGCTACGAAAAAACTACGAAAAAAGAAATTAACTCCAAAAGTTGTCTCCATGCGTGCGTACGAATGTGTACTACGTACATAACTGTTAAGGCATGTGCACGACGCAGTCAACAGCCAACAGTCACCGCGTTGTTCACAGGAGGAAGCTTCGCAGGAAACATAACAAATGCGATGAACAGTAGCTTCAAACACTCGCCGCCACTCGTAATAGCCTCAACTGGCAAGGCGGAACAGCCTTTAGAAGTAACGTCACGCGTAATGACAAGCGAAGGCGCAGTTCTCAAGCGCCCGCGTTACAATCCATCGAGTCCTCACAAAGATGGCACCGAGCGCGCATCGTACCTTTTCGTCGTCTGCTAGCCCGAAACCTGTCCAAAACCTTGCAGAAAGCTTACAAGACTAAATTGTCCTGGAAGCACCTGGTGACCCTCTGGCTCCTCGCGGGTCGCCTGAACGTCCAACCCGAGAAGAACGAACGCCAACCGGACGTGCGCCGTGGGGGGGGGGGGGGGACGGGCAGCTCGAAAAAAACGAGCGTGCTCTGGCTGGCTCTGGCAGCCCGCGGGTAGCCAGAAGTTGAAAATCGAAGAGCCCCAGTGTTTGTGGATCCCAGAGCCGCTGCAGCACGGCAGCGCAGACAAGCAAATCCAGACTTGCGGGCTCGCAAAGCTACGGCGAAACGGCAGCGCTGGCAAGCCGACCTGGAGCTGAGGGCTCGCGAAGTTGCAGCGGCATGGAAACGTCGCCAAGCTGATCCAGAGGTGGTGAGTGCTTGCGCAGCTGCAGTGATACGCCAGCGCCGGCAATGTACGGGGCAAGTTACGGGTAATGATCCCCTGAAGTTTCACCCACTCGTCATTTATCACTTCTTGGATATGCTGTTTTTTTTCCTACGCGAGAGCCTTCAAAAGGTGGCACTCACTTCAGTGATTACTTTAGCTAGAAAATGATGTAGGCGGCGTTAGAGCCATTGACTTACGAGGTACATGGTTAGTGGTCTCTGCCTGCCCATTGGATGTGTACTGTGTTGGGGGCTCGTTTTGTCTGGTTCAATGTGAGGAAGGAGAAACAGCTTCATAAATAAATAATAAATTGTCCTGCGGTGTTTGCTGCGTGGTTGATGCGAAAATACGGACAGCGACTGCCCACAACACTCGCGCCACACGGCACCGCTCTGCCGACTGCCTGCTGTGCATGGCTACTCGCCTGCCATTCATCACCCCTTGGAATACTTTGGTAGGAAAATTGATTCAAAATGTCCAGCGTGTGTGTGTCGTCTTCTCCCATAGCGAACGTGAACATAAGCTGGTTTCTCCGTTTATTCTAAATGTCTTGGCTCATTATGCATTATTTCTGAACAGTGATGCTCTGCGTGTATTGCATAGACTTGCCTATTGATCTCTGAACTTCACATTAGCTTCAAGCCATGTTAACAGTATACTCCAAGTAGGACGTTAAAACTGGTTCTTGTTCTTGCTAGCATTCAATGCCCCTGTAGATATATCAACAAAGAGACACGAGGTTTTCCTGATTGTGCGCTGCATTCTGTACTCGTGAGGTTCATTCGACGTTTTCTCTTTCAGCTTGCCTTCGAAAGTAAATGGAGATTTTCAAGCACGCTCAAGGAAAATGTCAAACACCTAAGGGAATGTCTACTTACAGCGGTGACATTGGGATCCTGGGCGGACAAATCAAACATAAACGTCAACGTAAACCTGCGGCCATGGTTTGCAAAAGGACCCCGATTTTAGTGGTGAAGAAATTCATTTGTGAGAGGCAAAGTTTCCGAGACAATTTAGGCCATTCCTATTTCTCTAACACTGTTCAGTTTTTAGTGTGGTATGAGGAGACTCAACAGCGCGATTGCATGCGAGCTTTCTCGACAAAATCTTTTTTATGAATTTTTATTTCTGTACGTTGGGAATTTTTATAATGATATATTTCATCAGGTACCACTTAATGTCTCATTTTTATTTTTCACAGGTTAAACGCGCACACAGTGTTGGCTCGTGCCTTGCGCGTTGTGACGTGAAGAAGCTGGTATGCAGCCCTTTTTTTCTTTTTTTTTACATTGCGTCAAATTATTTTCACAGTCAAAACACAGTAATCATATTTCCCTAGTCTCGGAAATTTAAAGGTATTGACTTGCATTAACCACCGGCTTCTTGGCCCATCCCCCTTAGTGGGTGAGAGCCGAAAAAGAAAGGAACAAGCAAGCAAGCAAGACCAGCGAAATGTTGAAGCTGGAACCAGGCACGTCACTGAAAAAAGTATCGGTGCTTTGTTTATGTGTGTACTACGTGAAGTACCTGGCGTATCCGCCTGCCTTTGGCATTTGCCTGGCTCAGTTCAAGCAATTAGTAAGTGTGCCGGCATCAATAAAATTTCATAGGCGGAAAAAAGAGTGCACGATTTGTTCATGAAGCTACACATCATTTTGAGTTAAGTGCAGAGCAAAGTTCACGTGCTGCTCAGAGCAACAACAAGAAGTTTATCTATGGCGCATATTTTTTAGTTGCTGTTTGTTTTCATCGATTGCTTTTCTACAAAGAGTGATATTTTGTAAATTATATAAACTAAATTACTTCAGTCATATTTAAACTTCTTGTATTGTTTCTATTGAACTCTTCAAAGAATTCCTAATTTTATAGAAAGTGTAAAGCCTCGCAGCACTCCACAATAGGTTCCTTACCTAATATAGAATTGCTAATCTGAGATCACATTACAACTAGGTTTTCTTGTCCATGTGTGCTGGACAATGCGTTTACAGCTTCGTCATATGTGCGCCGTCACGTGAAATGAGCTATATAATGTGTTGTAACGGTACGCAATAAACAAGAGTTGGAAGTTAGTACTCACAAGGTTGTCTGTTTTTCCCCTGCTTGACTGTATGACATCTTTTCTTTCTTCATGGTTAAGCTGAGCTGCACTAAAGCAATAGCATTTTGTCATGCACCAACATACCAAATCAACAGTACTTGTTCTTTTTCGAGTATAGTTCAAACATTCAGTAACCCTTCTAAAACATTTTTTTATGCGAAGCAGCTCTTTGACTAGCCTGCGTAACTCTGTCCGTCCGTGGCAGCGTGCCAACGCGCCGCACCGCACCATAGAGAAAGAAGAAGACAAGAGAGGACACTCCGCGAAACCTGGCCTCAGGAAGTGCGTCACGATTACGTAACCAACTAGTGCTCTCATCAAACGTCAGAGGGCGCAAGCGCAAAAAAAACAGTTATAATCAATGCAACGGAATTGTTTTCACAAAATAATAACTATGCGTCCAAATTAAGTATGTTCTTTATACATAAAAACAATTTATTCAACACACCTTACGCGATTATTTTTCTTCAGCCGTACTGTCATAAACACCATCCACCCAGCGACAAGCCCATGCATGACTGACAGCGAGAAGCTTTCGTCGCTTTCGTCAACGTCGGCTGCGTCGGCGTTTTCAAGCGTGAGATAACAGGTGAGGCACGTTTTCAAGCGAAGCTTGTTGAATGACATGTTGTTGGTCTTGTTCGGTCATTTTTTTTCAGAAAACGGTTACACCTGTGCGAATAAGACACCATGCAACAAACATAGAAAGATGCACACACACACGTTGCGCTTCGTGTGTGCGAGTTTGTTTCTTACGTGGCGTCTCATTCACGCAGTTGTAACCTTTTTCTAAAGCTTGTAAGGACTGGGAGGTTCGCTAAAAAGAAAGTTTGTGGCTCTATGCGGCGGCTAGACGGGAACATTGTGCAACGTATGCAGTATAGCAAAGGCGGCACGGCGTCAAGCCGAGGCGACGCGTGCTGCGTCTGCCACGGACGCGAGCGTCTGTAGGCTGAGCATAGCTGGGCAGCTAGGTCATAGGCTCGGTGGCTCGGTGCAAAATATTGAGAAGCGTTCGCTGGGCCTCGCATGCTTCACGACACGTTTCCCGAAGGCTCGCAACACGAATAATTCTTGGTGTGCCGGAGGCAAATCTGGACTAGCCAAGTGGCCATCATCTTCGTTTCTTCGCTAGCCTTGTGCCACTAGTGCAAGCTGCCCACAAATTTTTTTGACGTTTCCAATATAATTTTACCGCACAAATTTCAACTACGATTTTTCTTCCCTATGTACTGTGCTGATACTGCGTACGCACGAAGGTGTTCTAAAGTTCCCAGGCCGCGATACCATTGCATTACAAGGGATAGCGGCCTGGAAACTTCTGAAGATCTTTGTACGGAGTCTTGACGTATATATTTGTAAGTCAGAGTTTTATGGGTCAGAGGTGTATCACTGGTTTTGTATTGTGCATCGATTAGCTAATCATTCAAAGGGGTTTGTTGGTTCCGCAGGCCGCTCGCAAGGTTGTTCCGACAGCACTGTCCGAGGCACTGAACAAGCTTCACAAGACCCTCCAGGAGATGTCTCCGCCAACAGCTCCACGTCTGAGTGCCCTAGAGAAAATGGTGACTATGCTTTTATTGCAGCTGTTTTTAATGTGCTATTTTATGTTTAGGACATTCTGAGGAACCTATCCTCAAAAGGACACTATCTGTGCACTTACAAAATGTAAGGGTGGGCTCTCAGTGATTTTCATTTTTTTTGTGCATTGTCAACATTGTGAATGGTTTGTTTTTAGGTAGTGGAATCGAAAACTTTGCACCACAGAAAGTTGTGCACCTTGGGTCTGAAAGAGCGAGGAAAGTGCTCGTATGGGATTAGTTGTTCTTCGCTTTTACATCCATTTTTTTTATTGCAGTGCGTTCCTGTGTGCCAGCCACAATGTCTCCACCAATGAAGTACAAGCAAACCATTAAACATCTGCAAGCCAAAGTAGCAGCACAGCGGAAAACTATCAAAAGACTGCGGAGACAGCCTCACCAAACTAACCACTCATTCGTTGCATACATTGTTTTGGTTACCCGCTATGAGGAGTAGGGACACTGTGTATTCGCTCGAAGTGGTTTGCATAACCTTAAAAAGAATGTTGGGTATCCTGTCTGTATTTTTGTAGCAAATGCGGGCGAACTGTACACTTTACTGTGGGTCGCTTGGTCACTGTGTCTGCTTTATCTCTCCTGCTCAAGTAATATATCGATAAAAAAAACCGCTTGTTGAAATGTCTTCGAGCGGGTAAGGAACACAGTATGAAGTGGGCACAGTTCACGTTATCACGCTTTTTGTATTTTAGCTTCTCATCAACCTCCTCATCTCGCCCATCAAAATTTTCAAAAGAATACCCAAACTTGTAGCGTTTGATGGGGCTGCGGACGCTGCCATTTTATTTTTATATAGCTTGTGAGTGATAACGCACGATGTAGAGCCTTTCTGAAAAATAATGAGCCAAAGTGGTTTTCTTCTGCTATTTATTAGCCCTGTAATACCGCTCTCGTAACACCAATTAAGGTCCACAATTCTGGATAAGTGATGACTACAATCTATTTTAGCTCGCAAGCGTCACAGCAACACCCAGACGCAAATCACTTGGGATCTTAAGTTTTTGATGATAAGAAGAGCCACAAGACCTGCCAGTGTTCTAGCATAAAGTTTGTCTTTCACGTAGTGAGCAAGCTGCAAAGCCCTACCTTTCTGAGGACAAGCAGGCATCAAGTCTGCTTTTTTTTTCATTTTGGGCTAGCTGTTCTTAAGCACAGCCAGCACACTGCAGCTTTGCCTTTCTGCTATATTGTGTCGTGTGGTTTCTGTGCACTCTTTTTTTCTATGCATTATTTTGGTTAACCCCAGACGTGATTCGCGACTTCATTGCTGTGTATATGTCACTTCTTCCTTCTTCTTCAGCATTGTGCGCTGCGTTTTTGCCATAGATCCTTACTTACCCATGGGCCCGGTGTGTCATACTTCACCAGCTTCTCGGCTTCTGCCAACTCTAGCGATGTGTGCGTTGTCTGTGTTCTCTCTGTATTTGTTACAATATTTGTTACAATTTATTTGTAAGGCGAGATGCATTTGTTGTCTACTTTTGTCATATTGTGCTTTTTATATTCTCAGACTCTACCTTGCCTTTGAATAAAACATTGCGGATACTCTGTCTCTTTGACTGATATATATACATTGATCACTTGTTCCAAAACAACAAGTGATCAACAAGTGAACAAAAGAACGAAAACAAGCGCGATGAATAAAATCGTAATGAATTATCACTACCTGCATCTCTATTATAACTTAATCAAAATAAAACTAAAAAATAAAAATAAAAATTCAAAATTTGCGCCAGCGAAACCGAAACAGGAAGCGCACGCCACTTGCTCTCACCAACCACCAGGTGTGCTAGGGTCGATTGGGCCGCTGGGGTCTACGGGAGTGTCCACTCTTCACCTTTTTTATTTCTCTATGACCGCACTCCCTTCGCCAGTGCTTTTGGGGAGGTGCCAAGTAGATCACCCCTTCCCTTGCAGTGCGCTATGGCGTCACTCTCTCGCTCGCTTGCTACACGCTTCCAGCGTGTCACCTCTCTTTTGGTTCACTCTCTGCATCGCTCGCAACGTTCGACCACACACCGAGTGAATACTATTTGGGCTCGTTTATCTGCGATAAAAGGACGCCAGAAAGAGAAGCTCCTTCGTTTACCGAAACATGCGCCAAAGTGGTATGACCTACCCCGGCCGTCACCGGCATTGCAATGGTTAGCAGCGCTGATCGCGTTCGCGAATGGTGACGCTGCGCCTGCAACACTGAAGCGTGAGCCAGGCAAGCCGAACTCAACCATTGGCAGTGGAAAGCCAACGACACTGAAGAGGTACAAGTCAAGCACACTGATCGCGTTCGAGAGTCGAGATGGTGCGTGGGTAAGGACTGGTTCACGAATCCAGCAGCAACGGCGCTGTGTCGTAGACCAGCGACCGGCACCGCCTGCTCGAGAGCTGCTCCAATCACACGGCAAGCTCCTCCGACAAACATGGCTGCCCTTCGGAATGCAGTTGTCGACCGCATCGAACCTATCAAGCGGTCGCCGTGCGCTGTGTAGGTCGTATGCTCCGAACTGATGCTTTGTTTTGCTTTAGATTCATGTCCTTTAGCTTAGACAAGGTACTCGAATCAATTCGGCACCGTTTTTGAGAAGCATACTCAGATAATTGATGTTCTAGGCTTGAACAAGCCTTCCCAAATCTCGGAGGGCATACAGTACACGTTTGCTTGTTATTCGTAGCGCTGGAAAAGCTGGCGCCACTTGTCCGAACGCCTGCTTTGGAGATGTGATTTTGAATTGCTGTTCGCTTTTTTGAATACTGGACTGGCGTAAATGCTGGAATTCACTGCTGGAACGTAGTCTGGCAGCAACACGTACGAAATATCATGAAAACCGCGGAGCAAGAAGCAAGCAGCTCGAAGTTTACCGTGGCAGACGCAGACAATGCAGAGAGGCGAAAGCAGATGAGGCGCCTTAGCCATGCCACTACTCCGTCTCTGATTGGCTAAACCACTCTGAGGCAAACGGCAAACGGCACAAAATGAATCTCGGACCCATTTTTCAAACGGCTAAGAACGGCAGACATGCGCGAAGCAAATAGCCACGCACGGCTTCCTGAGAACGTCAAACGGTGAGGCATGCTTGCCGCCAGCGTGAACCGGCCGTAACACGAACGAGACGCGAGCCAAGAAAGCCAAGCGCAAGCGTCTTCAGCGTGTCGGTAACACCGAAGAGATGCGAGTCAAGGAAGCCGAGTGGAGGCGCCGACAGTGGCAGGCCGAAGCAGGCGAATCCTCCATGTCCCTGTCGTGAGCAACGTCTCGAAAGCATCGTGCGCCATGCTCCGAAGCACCTACCCGCAAGCGCAGGGATCCATAGGGCGATCCGGAACTGACCTGGAAGAACGATCCGGAACTTTTCGAAAACGCTCCTGCTGCAAGTGCGTTGCCGTGCGCATCAGCGACGCCGCGAACCTCGCACTGTACCTCGCTCCCAGCCTGCCGAAGAAAAAAGTTCAGCGCTGATTGGAAGACACCCTGACTGACTGTGGTGAGGCGTGTCGACGCTTGCTTCTTATAGTCGCAGAAGACTTCAATGTTGACGTCAGCGGACGAGGACGAGAATGGCTTGTTGATTACATACGTGACATGCACTCGGTGAAGTGCGTGTTGGTGGAACGGAAACTGCCCACCACGATACGGGAAACGTGTATCGATCTGGTCTTTGACACCTTCGACGCCGCATGTCTCCAGGAACCTCTCAGCGTGCACTTCAGCGGTCACAAAGCCGTGGTAGTGAAGGCGAAACGGGTGCCAGCTCCGGTGCAGCGCCCATGTTCACTCTGAAGAAACGACAAGACCTATGCGAGCCATTGCTTCAAACGAACCCCTGTTGCCACCCACGCGCAACGCTGCTGCTTCGCATCTCATCAGGATTCTCTTTGGGAAGATGTTAGTTTCCTTAAGTGTATTAGCTTCCCTCTTACAAAACGGACTTCAAGTGTTCAGAACATGCGACAGTGGCCCCTGCAACACGTTGATAAATAAGATCTGAAATATGCCTAATCTGTACGTTACCACTGGTGCACCTTCTTTGGTCACACGAGTTATTCAGAAAAGGCTTGAGGTATGACATGCCTATGCTACAATTTGCAATGTTACAATGTTCGACCTAAACAGCGGTTGACAAATTAGAAAGTTTTGCTGACAATCGAGTACAACGATGTCATTCTCACTGGTTGCGTTGTCAGCGCATAGAAAACGAGTGTATTTTCTTTCACAGTAGGCTACTCAAATTACGATGACAACTTCCATGAGAGTTCTTATTGTTCGAAATCTTTGTCGCGCCTTTGTGCATAGCATTGAGGTAATGTACTACTTTACACACCACTCTACCAGACATGAAGGAAGTTCTTTCCAGTGTACCGACACAATGAAATATAAAGTTTTTGTTTATGAAACACGCAGAAAGACGGCAAGTGCAGCTGTGTAATAATATGCAATTTTTGAATTATTTAAGCGCGAAAAGAGCTGGAGTGAGTGTAAAAGCATTTCCTGGGAAAAAAGTGGCCTCCCTACGACTCACATTTAGAAATAAACCACGTGGTAAAATGCAGACTTGCATGGTTTTTCGCGTGACTAAGCGTAATAACAGAATACTCATTCGCATTGCGAAGATGAAGGAGCCTCGGGAACATATTAGTGAGCTGAAGCAACTTAAACAACAAAAAAGTAAATAAAGATATTGTTGTGCCTGCGAAAGTGCACAGCGAAAACAGTACAAGTGCACAATGTTGGAGAAGTGTCTACTGTACGCAATGTGTAAAGTAGGCTTGTACTGTTTCCGAAGCACAGATAGAGCCTTTTTAGGGTGGTTTGCAAACTCCCTGTGTAGCATGTGCGTTACTTTTCGCTGTTCTCTACCCATTTTCCACTGGTTACGGCTGTTGATATTTGCGTCATCTGCAGCAAATTCCGTCAAGTTGTAGCAGCAACGCTATGCCTAAAAAGCGTGAAGCATACGCTCCTTGGACAATGATGCGGTGCCCTCTCCTGGCGGCCCCGTGTTCTGCCACATTTTCAGTGATATTACTAATTGTTCAGATTACTTGATTTTTTTATTTGTTCTCAGATTTTAAACTTTGTACGTTCAAGGTAATCAGTTTTGAGCAATATCACTCTTGTTTCGACCTGTATCGCTTTACTGCGAGCGTGATCATACCACGAGGGATCTGCTATAAATGGACAAGTCATACCACTGAAGTCATCCGCGCTTAAACTGCGACGCAGTGCTGCCGTCTCCAAAAAAGTCCCAGCTTTGCCGCAAAGGCGAAGCAATGAACGTGATAGCAACAATTTCGAAGGTCACGCGCAGAATGTTAATCAGATCAAAACGTACCCCGCGTTTCTCGCGCACAAAGTACACACAAAACGTACTCACAGATACGGATGGACGTGAATAAGCGTCTCATTTGTTACTTCGCTGAGTCTGAAAAGCGCGCCTTTCGCGAACGGAGACTGAAATTATTGCAATGGCCTTTGTGCGCCCGGTAACTACCGCAAAATCATTCCAGATAAAGCCCGGGCCAGACAAGGCGTACAAGCCTCCTCTCCTCGCCACCGCCATATAAGGGTGCGCGAGGGAGCGTCGCTCCTCTTCTCTAAGCCGGGCAAATTACACGTAGGAGATTGGAGCGGGCGTCACTGCGCGATGAGGGGACGTGCGCTCATTGCGCCATCTTTCTGGTAAAGCTGAAAATACAGCAGCGGTAAGTGGTAGATTAAAATGGCTTGCCGTTTGAACGGTGAAGAACTTTCTCCTGGGTGGCTCAGTGGTTAACGCCTCGCTTTCACGACGCAGAGGCGCCGCGTCTGATTACGCGTGCTGGAGTGCTTTTTCCCGCATTTATCTTTTTTCTTTCTTACGTTTTCATATATATATATATATATATATATATATATATATATATATATATTAGATAAATAGATACGTATACATATATGGTGCATGACATTGACGCTGACGTCGACGTCGAGGCCGGCAGCAACATCCAGCTGAGAGAGTTTATATAATTTCTATCGCACTAAAACAGCTATACAATACTGTGGGGTGGTTTCCAGGAATAGTGATGTCAGAGCACTTCCATTTCAGTTCTCCGGTCGGTCAATGTAAGCGGTTGCGCGACTTTTAATAACATAATCGGGCTGTGCACGTGAACCTTAAAGGGGAGTTTTGTGCCAGCTTGTCGTCCTCCTGCATAAGTTCTCCTTCGTGACAGTGGCCATTGCTTGATTTTGAAGGTAGTTATGTCAGTCAAAGAATACTAAAAATGTATCCTTTGAATATAGTCTTTCGAACAGACTTAGCAGGGGATTCCTTATTTTCCAAATAGGTAACATCGTTTTTTGTTAAAATTCGTATTATTAGGAAATTGCATCGGATATATAGGAATCAGGCGACTTCTGGTGTGGTATATTAGGCCTAGCTCAACTCATTGTCTTGTCGCTCCAGAATTTATTTCATGTTATAGGTGAGAACAAGCAATTTCTTTTTCTTGACACTACCTGCTCAGGAAGAAAAGTGGACGTCTCGGCGGGTTCGAGGTGTCCGTTCAGCAGCGGAAGCCATTGCGACGCGTCCCTCACGAGCACGTTGCCCGATGAGAAAAGGCGACGGGAGCTGGTCGACTTCTTTGAAAGCACCACGCTAGACATTATGAAGAGGTGAGAAATAAGCCTTGGTAAGAAACGTCGACAATAGACGAAAGGAAGCTGACTACGGTTGCAGCTAAGTAGGATGTATCATGACGTGAGATCTCGAACCTGTTCTTGCTGTCCACCTTACGATGGGATAGAATAACAACCGAAGAAAAAAATGATAGACTCTTTGTAAACTTTAAAGATTGATCAGCGAAACCGTGCGACCACTGAACTTACTATCCTCACAGGACTACTGGAACGAGACGTCTAGGCAATGATGCCACGCGTCACACTTTGCCATCACATGATTGTTGAGAGAGTGTGAGAGGAAGAGGCAACAGCTCGCACTGTTCCAGGGCACGTACGGACGGACTAACGAGTGCCACGAGTATGAGTGATTAACTACTTTAACTTTAAAATAGCACTGCGTGAATGGAGGTCTAACAAAAATACAAACCACTCTTAAACTCTCTGGCTTCCCGTCCTCGCTCACTAAGCGTTCTTTTCTCTAACGTACGAGTGTGATTAGTACCGATCTCGGTACTAATCACACTGAACAAGTAAATTTTCTGGTTTTTCTTTTGGCAATATTGTTTCGAGTGTTGTTACTTTTTAAAAAGCATTATCGTGTTGCACAACAGAGTGATGTGAAGAATCGCTGGACAGAAAGAACCTGAACAATCAGCTTAGTCGAGTTGTCACGGGGCTTTCCGAGTGGCAGCATCAGCGCGGCTTTGATTCGAACTGTCCCCTGCACAACCTACGCAGCAACACATTACTACGAATAAATATCTTTCGCCGCCATTCCTAAATGTGCCGGCCACTACCGCATGGAGAAAATAAAGTAGCCGCTTTCTTTATGTCGTCAGTGGTGGGCATGCCAGTGCCGTCGCCATGACACGCACAAGCAGAATATCACATCGCACAGTGAATCGGCTACATATAGCGACAAGCTGAATTCCCATTATTACGGGCGAAATAGGCACCGCCATTCAGGTATGCGATTCACTTTGAATGACGAAAATAAAACCAACACAGCCAAAACACACCGCTTGGGAGTGTTGTCTGTTTGTTCTCTTTGAAAATGTGTTTAACAACAACAAAAAAAGATCCGGTCCTTAAGATTTCTATTTCTTACGGAGAAAAGAGAAAAGTCCAGGACAACACTACACACAGCTGTCGCCCCGTTATTTATACCTCATAGCTGCTAACCTGCCGCAGCTTAAAATTTGGGAGAATCGTAGAGCGAGAGGCGCGGACCGGGCGTGTCGAAAGTAAATTGACATGTGGTCTCCTTGCTGAACTAGGCTAAAATTTTTGCTGTGTCTCTAGATATTGATGACCATTATTGTTTTAGACTCCAGCGACCCCTAACACTCCTTTCATAATTTTAGTTAGCTTTTGTGCAAGACAATCTTGTAATGGGGCGAAGGTGCCCTAAAAAGCGTTCTGCGAGCGATACAAGAATCTCATAGTGTAATACCACTACACCGATTTTCATTTTTGACGATGTTTTAGTGTTATTATCTGGAAGATATAGCGCGCATGCTCGCACAGCATGCTATGCCACCAAAGTAGAAGAAACGAATGAAGTGTCCCATGCATAGGCACTCTTGAATTTTGAGAAATATTTTTAGTTCTGTGGGCATAGCTGCTATATCTCCCGACAAATAACCACATACTTCTGCGAAAGAAATAAATTGGGTACAGTGCTCCTGCAATTTTTGTTCATTTTGTTATAGCTTTTACGCTTCTAAAGGTATGCTTCCCGCAGTACGCGACTGTCATGCGGATAAGAAAAATAAGCTAGTGAAGGGGGCGTCAGAGGTAGCAAAAATTAAAAAAATAATAAGCGCCAGTATCACCATTGAAGTTTATAGAAACAACGAACATCCTTATTTTAAACAAAGAATGGGAGCCCATGCCAGTTTTGTTTCGACACGCCCGCTCCCCGCTTCCCGCACCGCGTTTCTGCCAACATTGTAGCAGCGGCAGGTTAGCAGGTATGAGATAAATAACGGGGCTACAGCTGTTTGTAGTGTTGTCAAAGCTTGAATACCTCGTGTGCCCGCAAGAAGCGAAATTTTCATTGACCGGAATTCTTTGATATACACAGTATAAATGAGAACAAACAGACCACCCTTCCAAGTTTACTCTGTAAGTTGTGTTGGTTAGCTTTTTGTCTTTCGTGCGGAATCGCATACTTCAAAAGTAGTGGCCATTTAGGCTGTAACCCTGGAGACACAGCTTGGCGCTCTATGCTGCCGCTTCACTGTGCGATGTTCTACTTGTAAGTGTCATGGTCACAGAGGCTGGTGTGCCCATCACCTACCATAAATGTAAGTACCAGCTTTTTTTCTTCCAGGAGGCAGTGACTAGACAGGTTTAATGACGGCGTTGAAGCTTATTCATTTGTAGTAATGTATTGCTGCGTAGTTTGCGCAGGGGAAAGTTCGAGTCCTGGCTGCCGCTCGGCGAATCCCACCAGTCAGCTCGACTAAGTTGATTGTCCAGGTTCTCGCTGTGCGGCGATTCCTCCTATCAGTCTGTTGTCGAAGGCAATTATACAATTAAAAATGGCAGCATATCCATGGGGCGAATTAAGGAGTGTGGGGTGAAGCATCCGTCCGTCCATTAGTTCTTGCTTCCGTCCGTCCATGCGTCCGTTTGTGCGTGCGTCTGTTCATGCGTCGGCACGTCCATCTGCGTGTTCATCCATGCATCCGCCCCTGCGTCCGTCAGTTACTCAGTTAGTCAGTTTCAGTTTATTTCGGACATAGTTACATGACATGAAATATTTCTACGAGGCAAAGCAAAAGGAGACTCGCATGTCCCCTGACGAGGCCTTCACCCCGGACTTCACGTCGGACAGCCAGGAGCAAAATCAGAAAAAATAAGTACAATGCTCATTGCACAACCTATATAAACAAAAAAACGAACAGTAAAAACACATTAGGACAAAAATTGTACAAAGTTTACATTGTTCAGGTTTAAGAGTTAATAAAGTTACATAAATATACAAAATTACATATTTTCGTGTTCAAAGCAAAATAATCGTAATTTCAAGGAGGCAGAGAGTAGCTTTACTTGTTTTTTTAAAACGAGACATACTTGAGTTCTGATTAGCCAATTCGATTAGGGATGAGTATGCATTCAGCAATGAAACAATCTGATAATCTATAGTTCTAATACCATAGTTAGTTCTTGGTCTTGATCCCGTCAATGAAATAGTGCGAAGGTCATATGCCACTTGTCTGTTTAGATATTTGCTTGAGAACATGGTGTGATCACGTTTGAATTCGCGGAAAATCATTGCTATCAAAGAAAGCTGATATAACTCTGAGAATGGTGGTACGTTCAGACTTTTATACAGAGAGTCAGTTAATGGGGGAGGATGGGAAGAAATAATTTTTAGGCTCTTTTTTGTATAGAGGAAACATGTTCAGCATCCGTCTTGTTGCACGTTCCCCAGCCTAGGAATAAATAAAAGCGAAGTACAATTGTTTTCTAACACGCAACGGCAATAAATATTTTAGCCTGTACAACATAGCAAGAGATCTAGATAACTTAGCACAAACATAATTTATGTGCTCAGACCAGCTGCGGTCAAACCTAAAAACGACTCTCAAGAAGCGGCAAGAGCTGACGGGCGTTATTATATTGTTATTGATTCTCAATTCTACGTTAGGAAGAAGTGTTTTTTTTTTTGGACAAAATATTACGTACTGCGTTTTCTTTACGTTTAAGTTTATTTCGTTCCCATTAAGCCTGTTATGAAGTTCGTTTCGCCAGATATTAGCACGGTGCTCTAAAAAATATAGATCTGGACTAGAAAAGAAACGTTAGTGTCGTCGGCCTACAAGGCTACGGCGGGAGTGAAATAAATGTTAGCAATATGATTAATATATAAAAAAAGAGCAAAGGACCCAAAATAGATCCCTGTGGGACCCTAAAGTTTATCTTACCTAAGTCTGACTTTAATTCCTGAAGCTGTGTATATTGCACTCTGCCTTCGAGGTAACTCTTTAACAATTTAAGGGCCAGTCCACGGATACCTCATGTTATTAGCTTATGAAACAAGATTTCTTGTTTGATCGAATCAAACGCTTTTCGAAGGTGAAGCAAAATTCCAACTGTAAAATAGCGCTGTTCGAAATTACTAAGTATCCTTTCTATTACTTGCAATAGAGTAGAATACACTGATTTTCCACATTGAAAGCCGTAGTGGTGTTTTGAGATATTTTTAATTGAATAAAATCATACAATCGTTTATAAATAATATGCTCTGCGATTTTCGAAAAAAGAGGCATTACCGAAATTGGTCAATAGTTATTTAGGTCATTTTTACTGCCACCTTTATGAATGACGGTAACACGCGCAACCTTAATTTTCTCAAGGAAAATGTCAGTCTCCAACGTTCTGTTGCAGATTAAAGTTAGTGGGGCAAAAATGTCAAGATCGCAGCTTTGATCGGCGAAACGCTGATTTCATCGTAACCGGGCGAGCACGTGTCTTTCAGTGCGAACACCGCAGATGCTATCTCTACATCTGAGGTAGGTCTTGAAAACACAGAATCCTTGTAGGCTGTAGGAATGTAGGAAATAGCAGATTTTGAAGATGATGCTACGTTTTGGCCAAGAAAAGCACCTGATGTCAAAAAATGCATACTAAACTGATTTGCAAGCGTCGTGCCAGAGATGGCTGTTCCATTTATGTGTAGATCAGTAGGTATACGTGGTCGTTCAATTCCTATGATTTTGCCCCGCCGCGGTGGTCTAGTGGCTAAGGTACTCGCCTGCTGACCCGCAGGTCGCGGGTTCGAATCCCGGCTGCGATGGCTGCATTTCCGATGGAGCCGGAAATGTTGTAGGCCCGTGTGCTTAGGTTTGGGTGCACGTTAAAGAACCCCAGCTGGTCGAAATTTCCGGAGCCCTTCACTACGGCGTCTCTCATAATCATATGGTGGTTTTGGGAAGTTAAACCCCACATATCAATCATCAATTCCTATGATTTTGTTAACAGCACCCCAAAGCCGTTTAGGGTTATTAATTAGTGGCAAAATCTTATTTTGATAGTATGAATTTGTAGCCTTCTTCAGGTCCAAGTCTAATTTATTCCTATACTTTCTAAACTAGGCTAAATCTGCCTGATTCTTTGTTTTCAGGAAACGAGCAAACATGAAGTCTTTTTCTTTAATGCATTTAAATAATGACGGTGTCCACTCCTTTCCGCTCTTTCCTACTTTTTTGTGCTTTCTAACCATAACGCGTGTAAAAGCGTAATTATAGTTCTCACTGATTTTTGAATAAATATATCATAGGCTTTTGATGTATCAGATTCGTGGTACAATTCATCCCAGCTAGTTTCATTCATTAAAGAACAGAAGTTCGTAATGCTAGTGGGATTTATTATCCGACGCGTGTAATTACATTTTGATACTTGTTTTTTTAGGGCGAACAGAGCAAAATTGGCAAATGGTCACTCACTCCCGACAAAAACACGCCAGACACTGTTTTCCGGATGAAAACTCCTGCGTCCATCGGTCCGTGTAGCCATCCGCGCGTCCGTCTATGCATCTGTCTGTGTGTCGGTTCGTCCATGTCGTCACCACTACAAGTACCACCATCTCGCAACTTTTCATCTTATATTCTCCATATAGAAGCTCCGACATCCAGCGGACATTCCAAGGACTAAACGCGAGGTGGCACACACACACTTTCTGACGGCTTGCGCTTTGGGTCTACTTCCCACCTTTAACCACCCCGAGTTCATCGTATATACTAGTTCACTGTATTCATTGCACTGCGGCCCAACGCTCGCTAAACCTTTCTAAAGCTAAGGAGGTTACGCCCAGTGAATATAACAAAGCAACCCTTTCTTGTTAGATAGTACTCAATGTACATGCCAACGGCTGCTAATAGGGAATGAAAGAAGGAGAATTCGGCTTTTAGTTAACGCGCACGCTGCGATTTTTTATTGTTAACAACGCACAGGAGAAATCTCCCACCGGCACCACTTTGCAGGTCAAAGCGTAAGGCATGTCACGTACTACTATGAGGGACGAACGGGTGCTGGTTTAAGGAGCTTCATCTCTAGAAGTAACATTTCACGCAACATTACCGAGAAAAACAACCGTAAAGATTACTTGTTGAGCGCGCCTAGAACCGAGATCGCAGAGCAACAATTATCGCATCATGCATTGCCCACTACGGCAGAAAATTCGAGTGGTAGTGCTTTCGCACAACTGCCATAGAGGGCGACATGACTTTGTTGAGAAAAAAAAACACATGAATCACCGGAAATCCACGGAGAGGATGATGAGTTGTGTGAAGCGTCCATCCGTTCATTCTACCATCCGCGCATGCGTTCCTCTGTCCATCCGTGCATGCGTCCATCTGTCCGTTCGTTTGTGCGTACGTAGGTACGTCTGCTCATCCGTCCGTGCGTGCGCCCGTCCGCTGGTACGTCGTGTGCGTTCGTCTATCCGTGTGTATGTGCCTGCGTCTGCCCGTCTGCCCGTGCATACGTCCTTCTTGTCGCCCGTTCATGCATGCGTCCATCCGTCCGTGCGTGTGTCCATCTGTCCGTGCATGCATCTGTTCGTCTGACCGTCCAGGGATGTGTTCGTCCATCTGTCCTTACAACCATCTCTCCGTCCGTGCATGCGTTCACCTGTCGGTCCGTGCATGCTGATGATTGATTGATTGATATGTGGGGTTTAACGTCCCAAAACCACCAAATGATTATGATAGACGCTGTAGTGAAGGGCTCCGTAAATTTCGACCACCTGGGTTTCTTTAACGTGTGCCCAAATCTGAGCACACGGGCCTACAACATGCATGCTGCTGAAGATATGATGAAAATATCTGGGGTTTAACGTCCGAAAACCAACATATTGTCACGGAAGTGAGAATAGCCGAAATAAAGAAAGAAGCAAAGAAATCTACGACGTGTACGGGGAGTCATTCAGCCAAGGTGGTGGCACACGAATAACAACAACGCGATGCTATTACAGTCTTCATCTTCATCGCTTTAATGGAGCATTCCCTCTTGTTCGTCAGAGCTTTTAAGATATAGCCTCCGCTGCCTGGAGCACCTTCGCGGCGCTTAGGAAAGAGAATGATTGTGGCTGGTGAAGTACGGCTTAGACGCGACACGTGCACAATGTCACTTGAGGGGGCTGACGATGAAGATGCAGTGTCCCATGCGGCAATTTCAGACGTACCCTCTGTTAGCTGGTGCAAGACTTTATTGGGCCCGGGATATCAAAGGAGCAGCTCGGATGACAAGCCAACTTGGCGGCAAGGTGTCCAGAGCAGGACCAATGATCCTGGGGAGTATAGGACGGTCAGATGATGGCTGTCGTAGCGTGACATCTGAGAAAGCGGTGATGCACAAAGACAATCCCGGGATATCTTGTGAGCTGCTGAAACTCGAGCAGTTGCACCGTGGGCGTACTCTGTAGGAGTGTAGATATCTGATCATAGAAGAGTTTCAAAAGGTAAGCTGTGATTGTGGCCTTAAGGTTGAAGGGGAAAAACCTGCGGTGTCGTTGCGGGAGAATTTGTAGGCGAACGTCACATAAAGAAGAGTGTGACCCAGTCCCGGTGGCCCATGGCAAGATGAAGTGGTCGACGTGTGATTGAAGCGCTCAGTGGTGGGTGTTACGCCGTAGTGAGCTTATGATGCGTAGAACACGAGCGATGCGTGATGCGTAGAACACCATCATTGGTTAGCAGTTGACGCGGAGCTCTATGGTGAAGATGACGTCGTTCAGCAGAAAGTTCGCGACGCCAGTAGCGCAACTTATCGGTAGTGCTCGCGTGATAGCATGTCGTGTGGCGTAATCAGTAACGACTGCAATCCACTCATTTCCCCTTAGAGACGCGGGAAATGATCCGATGAGATCGAGGCCGACGCGGTAAAAACGGTCGACAGGATTGTATATAAGTTGCAGTGTGCCGGGAGGTGACAACGAAGAATGCTCATGGCGTTGGCAGAGTTTGCAAGGTGCAACATATTGGCGCACGACTTTTAGAGCCCAGGCTAGAAGAATCGACACCGTACACGATCATACGCGCCAGTTTCTCCGAGGTGTCCGGTGGTTCGGACGCCGTGAAGCTGTTCAAGAATAGTAGAGTGCGGCGTTGAGGAAACAACTAGTCTAAGAGCTCTGGGCCTTCGGAGCTGGTGTTACGCCAATATAGAATTTTTTCTCACAACGAACAAACAAGTGGAGGGACAGGTTGGGGTTGTGTGGACATAGACCATGGATAATGGACTGCAGTTTGGCATTCTTGAGCTGTTCACTGCGTTTGTTGGTGATGTCAGATATGGCAAAAACGCAGCAGTCAGGATCATACGCTGACCGCTCAAGGGGATCTAAAGGGGGCGAGATAAACAGTCAGCGTCCTGGTGCATTCGGCCAGACTTGTGTGTTACGTCAAACGTTTGACCGCCATGGTGGTCTAGTGGTTAAGGTACTCGGCTGCTGATCCGCCGGTTGCGATTTCGGATCCCGGCTGCGGCGGCTGGATTTCCAATGGAGACGGAAATGTTGTAGGCCCGTGCGCTCAGATTCGGGTGCACGGTAAAGAACCCCAGGTGGTCGAAATTTCCGGAGCCCTCCATCACGGCGTCTCTCATAATCATAAGGTAGTTTTGGGACGTTAAACACCACAAATTATTACGTCAAACGTGTATTCTTGAAGCTTCAAAGCCCAACGACCAAGTTTTTCAATAGCATCTTTGAGGAATGATAACCAGCAAAGAGCACGGTGATCTGTGGTAACGGAAAATGGGTGGCTAAATAAGTATGGTCAGAAATTTTCGACTGACCGATCAAGTTCGAGGCACTCGTGCTCAGTGATCGAAAACTTGCATTCGGACTGGGAAAGGAGTCCACAGGAGCAGGCATTGGCGCGATTTTGTCCTTGTTGCCAGTGAGCGAGATCTGCACCAATGCCACATTCGCTGGCATCGGTGTGATCTTCAGGGGGGGGGGGGGCTAACGGGTCTAAATGAGCTAAAATGGGAGGGCAGGTGAGCAAAGCAGTATTTTTTCTAAATGCAACAGCTTGTTGGGGACCATTAGAAAACGGCATATCCTTCCTCAGATCTTCTGTCAATGGTCAGGCAATGTGAGCAAAGTTCTCGACAAAACGTCGAAAGTAAGAACATAGGCCGACAAAACTGCGTACATCTTTCGTGCAACGTGGTACGAAAAAATCTTTGACAACCCGAATTTCGTCAGGATCAGGTTGGATGCCAAGAGCACTGACAAAGTTGCCGAGCACAGTTATTGCTTGGTGACGAAAATGGCACTTGGAAGAGTTGAGCTTGATGTCTACGTTTCTGCAAGAACAGCTAACAGGCGGCTAAAGTGGCTTCCGAACGTCGTTGAGAGTACAATGACGTCACCGACGTAACAAAGGCATGTGAACCGTTTGTATTCACAATGCAGAGAGGCCATCACCCTTTAAAACGTATCTAAAACGTTGCATAAACGAAATGACATTACTTTAAACTGAAAAAGTTTGTGCGGCATCACAAATGCTGTTTTTTCGTGGTCTTGGTCATCGATAGAGGAGAAGCATGCAGACCCGTGTAAGTAGTCGAGAGCATCTTCAATCTTTGGTCAAGGGTAGACGTTCTTTCGCATGACCTTGTTTAGGTGACGGGAGTAAAGGCAGAAGCGCCAGCTGCCGTCCTTTTTTTACGAACATGCCTGACGACGCCCATGGACTACAGGTCGGCTCGATGACGTTTTTCATGAGCCTTTTGTCAACTTCATGCTGTATTGCCAGCATCGAAGCAAGAGACACGCGATAAGGGCGGAGGGGGAACTGATTTCAAAAGAAAATAAGAGAAAAGTGTAACTGTCTCTCAGGGGGAAGACACCTCAACAGTAGCTCACGAGGGATGGGGGTAGAGAATGGAATAAAAGGATAGAATTAAAGGTACCGAGATAGAGAGAGAAGAAGGAGAGAGCGAGGCGGTGGGTAAGGGAGCGACGGAAGTAGGGACAAGACAGGAAAGAAGGACACTGTTCCAGGAGTCCGAGGACGGGGCACCACTGGCGAGAGCTCTTGTTGGTGGCAGGAGATGGCGTAAGGCTAATCCAGTCGGCCGGAGCTACGCTGTCGTCGTCGAAGGGGACTGGCGGCAGGAGGTGGCGTAAGACCCACCCAGTCGGCCAGAGCTGCACTGTAGTCGGAGATCGTGAGGGCACAACTTGTCGGCATGGAATCTAGCGAGCGTCGGCGTTATCGTATAGGTATGGCGTCACCGGTGTTCATCTTGTGAGGGACAGCTGACGCCTGACCTAAAGAGTTGTCATCAAAGTCGTAGATGTCGTGGACGGATTCCAAAATACGGTGTATATCGGCTCTATGTGCTGGAAGGACGTCAGGAGCAATCATCTTGTTAATGTCGTCATCAGCTAAACTCTTTGAAGAAGATGGCACTGAACAAAATGGAGCGTCTGCAGTGAACGCAGAAACAGAATGTTTGGCGAGAGATGAAACGTCCGCTAGAGCCATACAATCGGGGAGAGCTTGCGCCCAAGAGCTCGAGTTCAAAATAGGTAGAGAAATTTGATTATTCGTGACTGTTAGAACCATGTGAGGAACAGCAACATTTCAGCCCAACAAAACGTCAATGCTTTGAGCAAGCACGTAGTCATCGTCAGGAATAGGAGGGCAAGAGCCAAAGGCCACATACGTAACGGCTTGATGCGCTAGACGAATGTACTGAACCGACTACAAACGTGGTTGAAGTGCTAATGAAGCGTCATAGTAACATGGCAGGTCGAGATGAACTAATCCGCTTGTGCAGTCAGTAAGAGCAGAGTGCGTCAATAAAAAAATGGCAGCATATCCACGGAGTGAATGATGGAGAGTGGGGCGAAGCATTCGTCCATCCATGCGTCCGTCTGTGTGACCGTCCATGCGTCTGTTCGTGCTCCCGTCCCTGCGTTCGTTCATGCATCCGCTCCTGCGTCCGTTCATGCGTTCATCCATGCATCTGTCTGTGTGTCAGTTTGTCCATCTATTCAACACTTCAAGTCCCACCATCTCGCATCTTTTTATCATATATTCCCCATACAGAAGCACAGCCATTCATTAGACATTCCAAGGACTCAACGAGAGGTGGCACTCGCACACTTTTTTTACGGCTTGCGCTTCGGGTCTACTTCCCACTTTCAACCACCTTGACTTCATGGTATATACTAGTTCACTGTATTCATGGCACTGCGGCCCAATGCTCGCTAAACCTTTTTTAAAACCAAGGAGGTTACGCCCAGTGAGTATAATGTAGCAACCTTTTCCTGTCAGATAGTGCTCAATGTACATGCCTGTGGCTGCTAATATGAAATGAGAGACAGGAGGATTCAGCTTTTAATTTATTACGGCTTGCGCTTCGTATCTGCTTCCCACCTTTAACCACCTCGAATTCATTCGTGGTATACACTAGTTCATTGCGTTCATGGCCCTGCGGCTCAACGCTCGCTAAACCTTTCTAAAACTAAGGAGGTTACACCCAGCGAGTTTAATGTAGCAACCCTTTCTTGTCCGATAGTGCTCAATGTACATGCCAATGGCTGCTAATGGGGATCGCAGCGTGCGCGTTGACTAGAAGCCGAACGCTCCTGTTTCTCATTCCCCATTAGCAGTCATTGGCATGTACATTGAGCACTATTTTTATTGATAAACAACGCGCAGAAGAAATCTCTCACCGGCACCACCTTGGAGGTCAAATGTTATACCTATTTCGGGTATGCGCCACTGGTGGTTACGTACTACGAGGGACGCACAAGCCACGTCATAAGGAGCTTCGCCCCTGAAAGTCGATGCTGAGGATCAGCTCATTACAGCATTTTGCAACACAGCAAATAGTACAGTAGTGTAGTGGTCAGAAACTTTAACACACGCAGAGCACATTCCAAACACGGGAGACATTTCACCGTTGGCGACCTGGATTCGTGGCACTATGGGCGGCGCTAAAAGTTTCTCTAGGTGGCGACGAAGCTCCGATTTCATCATTGATATGTGGGCCCCTGTGTCCACAAGAGCAACAACAAGAGTGTCATCCACTTTATTGTCGATAAGTTTGCGTCGAGGTTGCAGTGCGGTCTGAGAATTTATCGGGCTGATCGTCGACGCAACATCGCCTCCGGGGGCTGCATCGTCAAGTTTTTTCGAGAATGGTGAGAAGTGGGTGATGCAGAACGGCGGAGCTGGGGCGAGCGAGATGATGGGTGACGAGATAGGCGCGAGCGAGGCTGGTGACCATACGGTGATAGTGACTGACGATAAGGCGTTGAAGAAGCGTCATTAGTGGTGGTCTGAGGCGACTCACGGCAAGGTAGGAATTGACTATTCGTTGGCTATGGGCGACGGTTGAGCCCAGTAGATGTCTGACGTGAATAACATGTGCTATTGCAATATCGGGCCACGTGACTGATACGACGATAGTTGAAACAAATGGGCCCTTCGTCAGCAGTCTTCCACTCGGCGGAAAGTGGCGGCCCACGGTCCATTGATCTTGAGGGAACAGGAGTGCAGACAGTGTCTACACTTCAAAAAACTAACCAAGAACGAAGCAACGGGCTCCGTTTTTTTTTTCAGCGCAGTACTTTCTGCTTTTCGGGCTCTATTTCCGTCGCACCCTCTCGTGACAGGCACCAGAGGAGTAAAATTTCTCCTTCATTTTTCCAGTTTCTCCTGAATTTGTGGTCATGCGCATGCCGAGGCACACTGCGATTCCGCGCTGTAGAGACCTCCCTCTGTACTATGGCTATCCTACTTATAATTACTTGGCAGCCAACCGGCAGTCTCAGGCTATCATTCCAGCACTACCAAGCCGCGGCTAGTCGCGTGCGATCACTTGTATATACGATTGATGCAAGGAATGCAGGAGTGACACTTATTGTTTTGTTTTATCGGTACATAGTTACATCAGTGCTGATATTTTTTTTATGTTCCAAGGCACTGGCACGATGCGCTGCACACTTCGGTGTGGCTTCTGTTGTTTGTAAACTACCAGTTTGACACGAATACAATGAGTTTTGCTTTCCTGACAGTCTTGCTTTATTGATTTCTTTAGACGGAACCCAAATAAAGATTTTTTGGCATGACGTACTGGGTAAACATACGCGCTTTTGATTTCGCACAACACTAACAGCACTCATGAATTAAACAAGGCATATAAAGAAGCCTGGCAGACTGCAGTTACTTTTTTGAACAATCTAGGAAACGTGGTACCCACTGCACAATGTATATGCGTGAAAGCACGATAATATATACTTGCTCAAGTTATACGGGCTGCAATCAACATGTGATTATCATACACGCAATGGTGAGGGTCTGACAATAAATTTCGACACACTGAAGTTGTTTACCGTGAATCGAAACTTGAGAACTCGGATGCTTTTTGCATTTTCCTGCCATAGAAATGCGGTCATCATAGCCTGAAGTCAAGCCCACGCTCTTGACCATAGTCAAGCGACACCCAATGGCTAAGCTACCACGGCAGGTGAAAGTAAAAAAGGAAATGGGAAACAAAGTGCAACCGACCGTTTATTTGCGATATTGGCCTACAAAAACGATAGACGTTAAACTGCATCATAACGGCGCATTTCTGAAAAATGAACCGATGACTTATGTCAAAGAAGCCCAAATTTTCAATGGCACGCATTTTGAGGTATGCGCATGCCAGCACTGAGACATAGGACGGAATTATGCACGCCCGCAGTATCTCTGTCTTGTCCACATGATTTTGATTTGCCGTGCGAAACTCAACACAATAGGTATTTCTAGTGATAGCTGAGCACCGCAGCTAAGTACCAACACCCGCACTCTTTTTTGTGAAAACAGCATTATAAATTCAAATTATTAGTAACCGCTACCACCGCAGTGCTAACCACACAATTGTGGCTCAATAATCGCATCTTGACACGCCAGATAAATAGCAAGACATATCCGTAGCAGAGATGCATGTCGGCACACCATGATAAAATATGGTAGCACTTGTAGTATGAGTAGCATACTTTTCCATATTTCGTTCAAGAAAGATTCTGTGATGTCGGTCACGAAAAAACAGCGTCTGGCACAAGGCCATCTTTGAATTCTTCGTGCAATGCCTGCGCTGTTATCCATTACGTATACGCAACTGAGACGGCCGTTTCCGCATCAAAAACATTGTCATTTAAAGGCTGGCACTGTACTGCATTCATTGCTCATCGTCATACTTGTGGTAAGCCCGTAATAGAATGTCAACAACCGTTAACGCCAAACAACTTCTTCGTAACACTAAACAACCATCTGGCCCACATGCTGCCAGAGCAACAATAAAAAATAAGGGAACCGAAGTATGACCTTCGAGATGGCAAACTCACAAGCAAACATTGGAGAGAAATTTTATCTGTGGCAGCGGTCGAGAGATGTCGCAACCTCCAAAAAGTTAGAAATGTATTCTAGGTGTGTGGTCATCGTTTTATGCGGAACCTAATAATCTCTAGTACTTATCCTAATCATTACTCTGAAGCTGTTCATTAACTTCTGTTTGTCTGAGGAGTAGACACAGTATAATTTTGCATACGCATCTTGTGATGTAGCCACAAAACAAAGTTGATTAAGGAATAGTTTTCCCTTGTGCAACTGTCATCATCTTCTTATTCATCATCATCATCATTCTGACCACACCCACTGCAGGGCAAATGCCTCTATGAGAATCCGCCAATCAACATAGTCTTGCGCTTTCCATTGCCACGTTATACCCACAATGTTTTTATTCTAACCGGCAACCTAACTCTCTGTCTGCCCTTCATGTGTTTGCCTTCTCTGGGAACCCAGACAGTTACCCTTAACGACCACTAGCTATTTTACCTACTTCCTACGTGTCCGGCCTATGTCCATTTATTTTTCTTGATTTCGACTATGATGTCCTTAACCGCGGTTTCTTCCCTGACCCACTATGCTCTCTTCTTGTCCCTGAAGGTTACACCTATAATTTTCCTTTCCATTGTTCGCTGCATCGTCTCAATTTAGGCTGAACCCTTTCTGCAAGCCTCCAGTTTTCTGCTTCGTAGCTAGGTACTAGCAAGAGGCAGCTGTTATCTACCATTCTCTTGAGAGATAGTGGCAATCTACAAGTCATAAAAAGTGCTCCGCCCCATTCTTATTCTTCTAGTTCAATCTTGTGGTTCGGGTTCGCGGTTGTAACCTGTTCTAAGTAGACATATTTCTTAACAACTTCCAGCGCCTCTTCACGCATGACAGGGTGTCATTTTCTGCCGAGATTGGTGAGCATTACTTTAGTTTTGTGCATATCAATTTTCAGACCTACGTTTATCGTTTCCGTGTCTATTTCAGTACTCATGAATTGTAATTCGTCCCCGAGTTACTCATCAAGGCAATGTCATCAGTAAATCGCATGTTACAAAGGCACTCTCCTTAACTTTTATTCCTAACTCTTCCCAGTTTATGGTCCTGAATACCTCCTGTAAACACGCGGTAAATAGCATAGGAGAGATCATGTCTCCCAGCCTTCCACCCCTCATTATTGGTATTCTTTCGCTTGCTTTATGGAGAACCATGGTGACCGTGTATCTTCTGTAGATTTCTTCCAGTATGTTCATGGAGGTTTCTGCGATGCCCTGATTCTGTAGTGCCTGCATTACTGCTGATGTTTAGACTGAGTCAAATGCCTTCTCGTAATAATTAAAAGCTATGTATATGAGTTGGCTGCATTCAGCGCTTTTCTCCATTGCCTATTTTATACTATGAATCTTGACTATTGTGAAGTAGACACTATAAAGTCCTGCATAGTCATTTGGCTTATTGAACTCTAATATTATCTTATTTCAATTAGCTGTTATTTTTAATGGTTTGTGAAAATTGGAGAGTAAGCTGAGCGGCCTCTAATTTGTCAAGTTCTTGATGTCTCCTTTCCTATGAATTAAGATGATGTTGGCATTCTTCCGCGATTCTGGTACCCTTCCCCTCAAGAGACACTTTGTAAATAATCCATCTTGGTAGGAAGCGCAGCAACTTTTACACGGAACAAACAACACAAGCGCTTAAGTTCTATAGTGGCTGCGCTTCCTATCAAGACGGATTCATACCAACTGGCCCGATACAATTGTTTTTGTATATAAGGTGGCTAATTTTCTAGCACAATTTCTCCGCCATCTTTCAGGTGGTTCGTTGTTACTTCATTTTCACCAGCGGCTTTGCCTCTTTGCATCATTCCTTCTAGGGCTTTACTTATTTTTCCTGTCATTACTGGTAGGATGCCGAATTCTCTTGGACGATTGTACGTTCTCCCAATACCAGCCTGGTTGTTCTGACTTCTGCACAGGTCTCTGTAGAACTCCTCCGCCATCTCGACTATATATCCTCTTCATATTGGTTATGACATTGCTCTCCTTGTTTCTCAATGTATACATCCGTTTTATGCCTATGCATAAGTCTGCCTTCGAACCCATAGGCTTTTGCCGCTTTTTACAGCCTGTTCCATTCTTTCCATGTTATACCTCCTGATGTCAGCCACTTTACGCCTCTTTAATCACCTCGAAAACTCCATGCTCTTTTTTGTCGGTTGCATTTTACACTTTCATTGATTGTCGTCTCTTAATTAAATTTTCTGTCTGCTGACATAGTTTGCCAGCTCCCCGTGTAGTGACGGAACCTGCAACTTCAATTGCACACTCTTTGAAGGTACTAGTAATATTATCGGTCATTGTGTCAACGGTAACAGCGGTTATCTCATTCAGTGCCTCGAATCGATTCTGAAGCAAAACTCTGAATTTCGGTATTTTGCCTCTCACCGCCAGTTCATCATTTGGCTTCTTGCGTATCAGTTTTTGTAGTTGCGTTTTTCAAATCTAGGTGTATATGAGCTCTTACTATGCTATGGTAACTACATCTAATCTTGCCAACTACATCTACATCCTGTACAATATCTGAGTGCGCTTACAGAATGAAGTGAATCTCCTTTTTAGTTTTGCCATCAGGACTTCGCCACGTTCACTTACGGTTCGCCAGTTTTCTGAAGAAGGAATTCATAATCCGTAAATTATTGCGCTCTGTGAACCTACTAATAACTCACCTCCGGCATTTCAAAAGACGATGCCATGTTCCCCCCCTGCATGATCTCCGGCCTGTTTCTTGCCTACTTTGACAATAAAGTCGCTTATAAGAATAGTTTACTGTGTCTTTAAAAATGGCTCATTCTATGTCTTCATAAAAGCGTTCAACAAAATGCTCATCATGGCTCGATGTAGGTGTGTAGGCCTGTACCATCTTCATCTTGTACTTTCGTGCAACTTAATTGTAATATTGCCACCGTCTCACTGATGCTATAATATTCTTCTATGTTGTCAGCGATTTTCTTGTGTATAAGAAACTTCACTCCAAGTTCTTTTCTGTCAGCTGATTCACAATAGCATAGAACGTGTCCATTCTTCAGCACTGTATAAACCTCACGCGTCCTCCTGACTTCGCTGAGCCCTATTACACCTCATTTACACCATCCAATTTTTCAAATATCAAAGCTAGACAAGCCTCAATAGATGGTGTTGTAGTGTTGAAGGTAGCCATGTTCAGATTCCAATGGCGGCCTGTGCATACCCAGGGATCTTTAGCACCCTCTCTCGTGTCACAGGTTTGATCGCCGTCTTGAACAGTTGCTTCGCCGCTGCTGGCGACTGAGGGCCAAGGGTTAATTGCTTTGTTAATAGGAGGTTTTGGCCAGGTACTGCACCAGAGTGGCCAATCTTGCTCTGTGCCACTGTTGTCCTCTACTATTCCTTGTTATGTAAACTTCCGCGTTCTTTCCTGAGGTGTGAGTAAACAGATCCTTTGTTACCTCTGTGTGCACTGTTTCTTGATTATAGCCAACATTGTTAATCTGTGATGTGTTTCAGAATGTAATAATAAATTGTCACTAGCCTGCGTGGTTCAAGCAAATTGCACACCTACATTGTGTGTACAAACTAATGCAAATGTATGCATTGCATCAGCTTTCAAGTGTGTTGGAGCTATCCACGTAAATGAGCATTCAGAGCTATCAGCCAAGAAGCCACTCGGCATGTCCATTAATGCTTTTTTTTCTTTAGTGTCGTCCAATCCCTCCAGATGACGCCAGCTACCGCCTACGTCCCAACTGTGGTGATGCAACTCCTACTACTTGCATAATGTTGAACATCTAAATGTCAAAACTATGCACTTTTGCACCGGAATTGTTTGGCGGCAATATTGCACAGTTTGAAGGTCACTTTATTGCTTGTTGCCCCTTACACGCGCGGACAACGTCACCAGACAGTGTGAATTTGCAAGAAATAGGCACAGCAAACGTAGCATGCAGCCTCCAGTTGAGAGCGTCGCAGTATCCGTCTCTTTCAAAGTGAGCGCCGTCTCGCTGGTCGAGCGAAACCTAGGGTTTTCGTCATTCTGTTTTGCGAGGTTTCTATGACCACTGGTTTGTCTGCTTGTTTTTATTGTCATTTCATTCGTTGTTAGGCTCACCAGGACTATTTTGTGTGATTATCAGAGCCGTGTACCCCTTATCAGCCGAGAATCGGTGTACTTGTTAGGCCTAGTCGCTTCGCTAACCTGCGGTCAGCCATCTTGATTCTGATGGAGAGAAACCGTTTTCCCGTGGCAAAATAGAGGAAAGTTGATTCATTTATAAGTGAACACTGACACATGACTATCTATGGACAGAGGGTCACTACGTTTTCTTAAGATTATATGCCAACATACTTAAGCTATTGAATGGCGTGCACTAGTGGTATAATTCGCGAGCCGGCATCACAGCAATGACAGCAGGAGAGATAGCTTCGAGTTCACGTCATAGTATCTTCGTCACGTGCTCCTCTCTCAGCGGTGCCGCTGACAGAGGGGCCCCTTCGCAGGCCCGCATTGCTATGGTGTTAGAAAGTCGGAAAAATTGATGGACAACGCGTCGGCTTTTGGTGGCCTCAAAACGCTCGGACTCACGGACAATGGCTCTACCGGGTCACAGGCCTTGTAAATCAAAAGGTAAAATGCATCGTACACTATCCCATTCAAGATGTGCGCCAATTTTTCGGATTTCTTTATGATGTCGTCCGGTTTGCGATGAAGGGCGAAGACATCTTGCATGCAAGACAGGTACGATTGTATAGGCGCTTGCGCACGAGAGGCCACCTCCTTATTGGTCTCTATCTTTCGACCAGTCGATTGGCCGAAAAACACACGCATCTTTTCTTTGCACTAATCTCATTTGCGAATTTCCGGCTCGTGATTTTGTAACCACATTTTAGCTGTCTTTTTTCAGGTAAAACAAGATGTTCACTAACATGAGCGTCTCGTGTCAAAGGTAATTCTTACTGATGCGTTCATATATTGGCAACCACTCTTCAATGTCGGCATTTTCTGTCCCACAGAACGTGTCTTGGGTATTTCAGTTGTGGTAGGACTACTTTGTCGTGGCGGTTGCGGTTGCAGGGACCGAACGTTCTACCATCGTGGGTTGCGCCAAGCGTCGGCTGCTACGGAGCTCTATTATACAATGTTGCTACCCCGCACCTTCCACCAAAATGTCATGGGATAAAGAATAGCTGAAATAAATAAAGAAAAAAAATATATTTACAATGTCCACAAGGAATCATCCTTGTTTAGCACTGGTACAATTCTTGCCATCATCCAGTCATTAAGAATGATAGCTGTCGTCAATGACTTGTTAAATGACGCTGTCGTCAATGACGTTTACGGTGTTATCTAGACAAGTTTCACATTCTTTCTAACAAACAGTTCGGTTTCAGGCCTTGTTGCTCAACGGAACTCGCCATGATATCGCTAACAGAGGAAATTAAACATGCTATTGACAGCGGTAGTGTTGTTGGAGGCGTTTTTCTTTACCTTTCAAAAGCATTTGATTCTATTTTGCACGAAATTTTATTTCAGAAACTAGAATCAATTGGTGTATCTGGCGTCCCACTAGAACTGATTCGTGACTATCTGCGTGATCGAGAACAGGTGGTATATGTGTCCGGTAGCTTTTTCAACCCTAAAACCAAAAACATCGGTGTTCCACAGGGTTCAATTGCGGGCCCGCTTTTGTTTTTATTTATAAACGATCTTCCTCAATGTCTAGCACATTCGTCGTGTATACTATATGGGGACAATACCACTAGATTAACTACTGCAAGGGGGTTTATTAGCGACGCCAGGTAATAGGCAGACAGCCGGTACGGAAACAAATGCTCCGGCAGTCCAGCGTCTACAGCTCGTGCTCCCGCTCGCGCTTCGCACTCAGCGATGGTCCCACAAGTCATTGCCTTGCGAATTCCCCACTACAATGCCCCGGCGACGAAGACGAGCCATCCTGGCGACTCAAGGTGACGAGAGAACAGGAGGGTCGTAACAGGGCTTGAGGCGACTGACGTGGACCGTCTGATGACCAAGGCGGCGCTTGTCCGTGGACGGCTTGAGTGGTTCAATCACATAGGTGACAGAAGAAGGGTGCTGTATGACGCAGTAAGGGCCCGTATACTTCGGTGCAAACTTGGGAGTCAGTCCAGGAGAGTGGAAAGGCAGTCGGAGCCACACGAGAGAACCGACGGGGAAGGTATTCTGAACAAGATCTTGGTCGTGGCGATCTTTTTGGAGGGCTTGGTTATCGGCTGTGAAGGACCGTGCAAGTTGACGACACTCTTCGGCATGTTCGGCCATTTCAGAAACTGGGCTGAACTCGGAGGCATCAGGATTGTATGGCAGAATTGTGTCGAGTGTGTTGCATGGGTCACGACCGTATAAAAGAAAAAATGGAGAAAAGCCTGTTGTTGATTGAATCGCCGTATTGTAGGCGTACGTCACGAAAGGAAGAACAACGTCCCAGTTGGAGTGGTCGGAATCAATATACATAGCGAGCATGTCTCCGAGGGTTCTGTTGAAACGTTCCGTTAGGCCGTTGGACTGAGGGTGGTAGGCTGTTGATGTGCGGTGTACCGTATGGCATGAATGTAGGAGCTGCTGAACTTCGGACAAAAATACGCGACCTCTGTCACTCAGGAGCTCCCGTGGTGCACCATGACGAAGAACAAACTGGTGCAAGATGAAGGTTGCAACGTCCCGAGCACCAGCCGAAGGTAGCGCTGCCGTTTCGGCGTACCTTTTCAGATGGTCGGCAGCCACAATCACCCATCGATTGCCACCAACAGAGCATGGTAGCGGGCCGTATAGGTCAATCCCAACACGGTCAAATGGGCGTACAGGACATGGCAAAGGCTGCAGTTGACCGGGCGAATGAGGGAATGTCTTGTGCTGCTGACACTGGGAACATGAGCGAATGTGTTTGCGTACAAACGTGTACATACCCCGCCAGTAGTAACGTTGGCGGATCCGCTCATACGTCTTTAGCGCTCCGGCGTGTGCGTGTTGCAGTTCAGCCTGAAAATATTTGCAGATATCAGACCGCATATGGCTGGGTATGACTAGCAGCCATTTACGACCCGCCACTTGATAGTTGCGACGGTATAACAGGCCATCCCGTATGGCGAAATGCGTTGCTTGGCGGCGAAGAGCACGCGGGTAACCGGAAGTTGATGCGTCAGAAAGCATACTCAATAGCGAGGCGATCCAAGGGTCCTTCCGCTGTTCGGATGGCATGTCCGTGACGCTGACGGCAGAGAGGGGAAGGTCCAGGGCTGATATATCCGTATCATCAGATTTCACGGGTGATCGTGAAAGCACATCTGCGTCAGAGTGCTTTCGCCCCGATCGGTAGACGACGCGTATGTCGAATTCCTGGAGGCGTAGTGCCCAACGTCCGAGGCGGCCGGAAGGATCTTTCAGCGAAGCCAACCAACAGAGTGCGTGATGGTCAGTTACCACATCAAAAGTTTGGCCGTACAAATAGGGGCGAAACTAGTTTAACGCCCACACAATCGCGAGGCACTCTTTTTCCGTAACAGAATATTTGGCTTCTGCCTTAGTGAGGTCGCGGCTGGCATAGGCGACCACATACTCCGTAAAACGTGGCTTGCGTTGCGCGAGTACTGCACCAAGGCCGACGCCACTTGCATCCGTGTGTACTTCGGTTGGCGGAGTAGGGTCGTAATGGCGCAGTACGGGTGGTGAGGTAAGGAGTTGGCGCAGTGTTGCAAAGGATTCGTCACAGGCTGCTGTCCAATTCGAAAAATCTGCAGGGCCAGCAAAGAGTTTGGTGAGTGGAGCGATGATGGAGGCAAAGTTCCGGACAAAGCGACGAAAATAGGAGTACAGGCCCACAAAGCTCCGTAGTTCTTTAACAGTTGTCGGCTTAGGAAATTCGGCAACAGCACGAAGCTTGTCAGGGTCGGGAGGAATGCCGGCTTTTGAGACGAAATGACCAAGTATGGTGAGTTATTTAGCACCGAAGTGACACTTCTTCAGGCTAAGCTGAAGCCTGGCGTTTGTAAGGCACTGTAGAATCTTACGCAGACGAGTGAGATGCGAAGTGAAATTGGGTGAAAACACCACAACTTCATCAAGATAGCACAAGCAAATGTTCCATTTGAGACCACGTAAAATGCTGTCCATCACTCACTCGAATGTGACAGGCGCATTGCAGAGTCCGAATGGCATCACGGTAAATTCATAGAGGCCATCCGGTGTAACAAACGCCGTTTTTGGACGATCAGACTCAGCCATTGGGACCTGCCAATAACCCGAGCGAAGGACAAGCGAGGAAAAGAATTCTGCACCTTGGAGACAATGGAGAGCGTCGTCTATGCGGGAAGAGGGTAAACATCTTTCCTCGTAATGTTGTTTAGGCCCCTGTAGTCTACGCAGAACCGGATTGAACCATCCTTTTTTTGACGAGTACAACTGGGGAAGACCAAGGACTACAAGAAGGCTTGATGACTCCACGCTGTAGCATGTCGTCTACTTGTTCTGCAAATACCCGACGCTCCGCTGGTGACACACGATAAGGGCGCTGGCGCAAAGGAGTACTCTTTCCTGTGTCAATTGTGTGCACAACGGTGTTCGTTCTTCCTAGCACCGCTTGGCGAAAGTCAAACGAACACTTGAATTCGTGCAGCAGGGTAACAAGCTGCTCTCGTTGAGCCGGGGCGAGATGGCTGTCAATAGAACGGTGAATTGCATCGGTAGACACGCTGTTCGAGGCAAAGTGAGGAACGAACGCGTTCAGCTCCATATTCGGCTTGGTGTCGAAGAAATCGGCAGGCACGATAGTACCTTCATCGATAAGCTGAATGTGGCCGAGCGTCTCGTTGCGGCGCAAACTGAGGGGGCACGAGTTGGGATTGGAAGTAATTTTCCCGGTAGTGTCTTGACAAAGCTCAAGAACGGCGAATGGCAGCGATGTGTGGTGGCGGCTACCGAAGATGTTAGATGGCGTGAATAGGACGGTAGCGTCAGAAAGTGAAGCACAGCAGGCAGGGACAAACTGGGCGCTGAAAGGCGGAAGGTCTATGTCCGTCGCAACGACAAGATTAGCCACACTAGATACGGCCGCATCAACAGAAGGCGCATCACTAAACGGTAACAGCTCCACTTCGGCCCGAGCGCAGTCCACGACGGCGTGATGACGTGATAAAAAATCCCATCCTAGGATGACATCGTGGGAACATGAAGCAAACACGTGAAATTCAATGGTGTACAACACGTCTCGAATCACCACTTTTGCTGTACATGACGCGACGGGCTCAATTTGTTGGGAACTTGCAGTACTAAGAGAAACCACGGGAGAAAGCATCGTCACTTTACGAAGAGAGCGGCAGAGTCTCTGACCAATCACAGATATTGCGGCGCCGGTATCGATGAGTGCGAGTGTTCGTACACCTTCGACGATTACATCGATAAGATTGGCGGGAGACAGGCGAGGACTTAAACGATTAGACGATGACGCAGCTCGTGCCTCCGGAGCTGCGGCAGTTAGTTTTCCGTCTCAATGGAGGTTGAGCGTCGACGCATAGGCGACACGTTACGACGACTTGGTGAAGGTGAAGGCGAGCGGGAAGCAGAACGTCTAGAAGCGAATGTTCGGGCGCCGGAAGCAGATTGCGCATCGCGTTCGTGAACTTCAGGCGGTAAGTGAGGCGCGTGGTATGGAGGTCGAAACGAATAGTCAGGATATCTTGGTGCTTTAACTGTGAAGCGCCGACGACATAGACGTGTAACGTGACTTGGAATTCCGCAAAAGTAACATATAGGCCGGTTGTCAGCAGTGCGCCAAGGATTTCCGGCGTGTTGCTGTGTAACTGGAAACGGCGCGGTGGACGGTCGCACAGGTTTTGGCGTATACATTGGCAGACGAGATGGAGGAGGCATTGCCGCGACAGCCGCATAATTCAGTGGCGCGGCAACAGGCGTTGGTGGAGAGGCAGGCGTAGGTAATGGCAACGCCTCGGAGACCTGCTCCTGATAAGCCTGTCTGATTGTCGGCGTTAGGCGGTTCGTTGTTGCTTCGGTGGTCGGCAGATACGAGAGACACGAAAGCTGTCGTGCGACCTCTTCGCGTACATATTCTTTTATCAGCTCCAGCAGGGAGCTGTCACCACCGACGGCCAGGGCAGCGAGAGAGTCGTCCGCAGTTGTCGACCTCTGAACTGCTGCACGTTGTTTCCGAATCTCTTCCAAGCTCTGGCACAAGGTTACAAGTTCGGATACGATACTTGGGCCCTTTGCCAGCAACATTTGATAGGCATCATCGTCTATGCCTTTCAAGATATGCCTGATCTTGTCATGTTCGGTCATCTCAGGGTTGAAGCGCCGGCATAAATCGATTACATCTTCAATATAGCTAGTGAAGTTTTCGCCCTGCCTTTGTGCACGTCCGAGTAGGTGCGGCTCAGCACGCAGCTTGCGCACTGCGGGGCGATCGAACACAGCTGCGAGGGTGGTCTTGAAACCGGCCCAAGTGATAAATTCAGTGCGGTGGTTTGTGAACCACAGGCTGGCGACGTCTTTTAAATAAAATGGGACATACTCCTATTTCGAGGGGTCGTCCCACTTGTTGGCGGCGCTCAGCTTCTCAAACAGCTGCAACCAGTCCTCCCCATCTTGGTCCTTGGTGCCACTGAAGAAGGGCGGATCTCGTTGGCGCAGGGTGGTAGGCACGATGACCAGTTGAGATTGGGCCGTGCTTTGCTGGGTGGTGCCTTGCTCGGTCGTCTGATCAGGCATTGCTGATGTAGTGGGCAGCTTTCGGCTTCGAAGTTCCAGGTTTGCGTACCCTGGCACCTCCACCACTTTGCAAGGGGGTTTATTAGCGACGCCAGGTACTAGGCAGACAGCCGGTACGGAAACAAATGCTCGGGCAGTCCAGCGTCTACAGCTCGTGCTCCCGCTCGCGCTTCGCACTCAGCGATGGTCCCACTAGTCATTGCCTTGCGAATTCCCCATAACACTACAGATAAAGACGTTGACTCGATGTTGTTTAAACTAAATACCGACCTGATAAATATCGTTAAATGGTTCAATAAGAATAAATAAACATAAATGCTAAAAAGTGAAACTGCGCTGTATTTTCGTCACCTAATCGAATTATACCTAGGAACCCGTCTGTCTTCATAAGCGATACTCAAATTCATTCTACCTCTAGTACAATGTTTCTCGGGGTCAAATTAGATGAACGTTTAAACTTTAATTCACATGTTTTAGAGCTTACGCGGAAAGCCGCATATGCCATTCGAGTATTTCTAAAAGTTCGCCCGTTCTTTCCTTTTGAAGTATTGTTGTCACTTTACTACGCTTTCTTTCACAGCAACATAATCTATTGCATTTCATCATGGGGAAATACGTATGCCATTCATTTATCAGCCATCCAACATCTTCAAAACCAAGCATTGAGAATTATAACGTTCAGTGTCTTCATGTCCAATGCATCATCCTTACTCTGTTCGCATGAAATTTTATCAGTTCAGAAGCTGACTAAATATTTTCTTGGCATTCTTAATTACAAATATGTGAATGGAAAACTTTCGATTCCTTTACTACACTCAAGTCAGTTTCCTCAAGCGTCATCAACTAGTTTTGCAAAGGCTAATAACCTCCTTTTATCCAAACCTAGGACTAATTATGGCAAGTTTACCACAAAATTTTCATCTAATTCCCTGTGATATTCTTCACCTTTGGAGATCAAAAATAGATCCCTCGAAATGTTTAAAAAAGGCTTGCGTTGGCACTTATTAAAGTCTTAATGCATGATAATATATGAATTGAATGTTATTGCATTTTTCTGTTAGTTTTTCGTGCTCATCGGTACAACTTGTATAGCCTGTGTTCGCTATTTCTTGTTTATCTGTACATTTTGTATATCTTAATTTTTCTATCCTTACCGTAATAATGCTTGATATTATACAGAATGAATGTTATTGCATTTTTGTGTTAGTTTTTTGCATGCTTAGCTGCACATTTTTTATAACTTACGCTCAGTATTTCGTGCTTATATGTACATTTTGTATACCTTGAATTTTCTTTCCTTACCACTCTTTACTATTGTGTTGTATCTCTCATGTATGATTTTATAGGAGGTCTCACTCACAGTCTCGCAACATTGAGACCTACTTCTGTATTTGTACATTACACATGCACTTGTATCACTTGTATTTCATTTCTGAATAAATAGAAAATTAAAAATATAACCCTATTGGAAAAACGTCCACCATGGCAATGATGGATTGCACCATCCATCTTTTTGGTGAATTATGGCGGTGGAAATGGTGGCACATAGTGTATGGTGGCGTATGGTGAAGCGGATGGTAAATGGGGTGCTCCAGTGGGCAATGCTGGAGCGCGAAGCAGCATCAGAACCACCGTAACGAGCTGCCGCTGAAGAAATAATAGAAATATTTTTACAAGAAAGAATGTATCAAGTACCCGAAAAAAAGGTGGGCCAGCATAGAATTGACCCTGGTACCTCCGAATTTCGAACTGAGTACACAAACCACTGCGCCACGCCGACAGATGGCGATGCTGGTGGTAAAATAGTCAACTCACGAAATCACTATTTAACTTCAACTCTGTCGTTTACATGGGAGGGACGGAATCTGTCCCCGCTACTACAATTAGCACATTTGATAAACACGAACAACTGCTGCCTGTAATGATTGCCACTGCGAAACTGGCAACAGCACTATGTTTTTGTCACAATTTACAACCGCAAGGAAAAAAACGCAACTCAGTAGACTGAGGAGCAGGTAGAGTTTATCGGCGGTTACTGACAAGTTTATTTTCCGTTTCTCGCTCCTTCCAAAAAGCGAGTTCTGTTCAGGCTTTATGACGCTTCTATGCTCATTCAATAGATACGCCCAAACAATTGATTTTGATGTTTTTCGCGCAACGCACACCACAGTGGTGCCAGCACACCGCTGTTGCTCTGTTGCAAGGAACAGCTACATAACAGCTTGTCCGAAATGATTGCAGTGCGCCAGAAACATTATGCTATCATATTGGTTCAGTAAGCATACGAATTGACGTGTCTATGTTCTCGCGTAAGAGCCAGCGAAGAACCGGCGAGTGCGGCCAGAGGCTGTCGTTGAGGCGAGGCGTACCATTGGTGGAGGTGCTGCAAGCGCATCGCATTGATGTTTGTCGCTTCTTGCGCCGACACCGTACACAATAAAAAAGGCTTAATTTAGGGCAAGTGATGCCACAGCTGTGCTGTATTGTCATTTTTATTCGTCAAAATTGTGTATTCTGAAACCCAGAAGCGCGGATAACACTTTTACGGCCTCGGTCGGTATGAGTAACCTTTGGTGAGATCAAGGTGGTAGAACAGAAGGGTGAAAGTCAAATTCGCTGGAGCTCATTTTGACGCATATCGAAAGTGAAGTTTTATGCATATTCGCACACACTTTGTTACCTTGAAGGTAGGCTGAAACAATAGAGTGTGCAAGAATTACGAGAGTTGCGTTTCTAGCGGTGCGACATCAAGTGACCGATGTGTTCTGCTCTAATATTGAAAGGGGCAATTGTGAACTGGAGCCCATTTATTTGTCGACAACTGTTCACCGATGTAAAACATTTATTGTCCCGTTCACAATAACCACTCTAGTTTTCTAAACATCACAACAAAAAAACACATCGCGGATGTCAAACTGATGTAAGTACGTGCGCGAAATGTAAACATATCATCGGCCGCATATTCTATGCTCCACAAAAATTGAAGCGTTGTTGACACCACAGGAATACAACAAAACGTACTAGAAAGCATAATCAGCAGCGTTCGTTTCTTTTGACCGTAAACATGCATCTCTGCGCATTCAAGAATGAAACACTACAAATAAGTGATTTCACATACTGTCGTGCGCTTTTCATCATGCCATCGTCACCCACCAAGCTTCAATCATGCCATCGTCATTCACCTTGCTCTCCAAGCCTTTCACCAAACACGTTTTGCCTCACCACAATGAGCCGGCATTTTCCACCGTCACCACCATTGGCTCGCTACCTCCACCACCATCTGCCACCATTTTTTGCACTCTAGCCGTCATTGCCGGCATTTTCTACCGTCACCCCCATTGGCACACCACCACCACCATCTGCCAGCATTTATTCTACTCTCGCCGCCATCAAACATTATGCCCACTACAGTTTTCACCATATCCACTAATATTTCCACCATATCCACAATTCTTTCCATCATATCCACCAACGATTCCAGCATCCACCAACCCAAGATTTTCAATAGAGAACTAAGTACTAGATATAGAGCGAGCATCTCAGCATATCTGTGAAGGAAAAGACTAGGTATAATTTCAGCGCCAGGCGTTGCTTTTGTCTTAAGGTATGTTGATATAACACCGGATAAAGATACAAGATTTGTTTCGGCATTACTGACATGATTCTGCTGTGAGGGTTGAGTAGGGTTGAAAAAGACACCGTAAAATGAGTATTGAACTTTTCAGCAATGTCTTCTTTATCAATGATTACAACTTCATCCTGCACAATGTGGTCGATCTAATTCTTACTTTTCAAATGAAATTGCCAGAAGTTTTGTGGTGAACAAGAAATGAAACTAAGCAGCGTGTGATTAAAGGAGTGCTGCTTCACGCTATTAATAGCTTGGTTTAGGATTTGTCGATTATCCTGTACTGTGCTCTTGCTGGCGCATTGTATTGTATGTAACACACCAATTCGTTTCCACGAACACATACAAATTCGATTCCACATACACATACAAATTCAGTTTCACAAAATTATGGCACTAGACGTTTGTGTTCACAACAAATGTATCACATCTTTGCACACAATTGTTCTGGCACCCAACACTACAAAAATTGGGTTTTTTAGGTAGTTCTCAGGCCTTGAATCGGCGAACACGTCAAGACAACCCGGTTGTTGACAATTTTACTGAAAGCACAGGACCATCGTTTCAGGAACGTATCCTCTCCCAGTGAAAAGAATTCCAATTCCGAATGGTCTGTCACAATATTATACAAGCGCACCAGCAGAGGTCATTGCTTTTTTAGGGGCCTTGGATTGACGCACAGCCAAACCCCTGTTTTTCCACAACACGTGCATACCAGTGGTCAGCACTAGACGCGCCAGCACGCCGTTTGGACATCTCTTCCTTTTGACAAATCTTTCTACACCCAACGGGTGGTACACCCCGTCCACGAGGGACCAAAGGTCTTGGCTTCTCGACAAGCTAACAAAGCGTGTTCGTTGTCCTCGTAGATGCCGCAGTGCACGCACTGCTCGCACCGAACGTAGTGCCACTTGTACATTTGGTCCGCCGTGCGCAGGACGGACCACTCGTAACGCCACACCACATCGTGGATGCTGCCCAGCAGCCAACTGGGCGTCAGCAACACCCACGGAAAACCTGGGTTTTTAGCCTCGCAGCTCGAATATACAAGTAGCTCGTGAGCACCTCGAAGATGGGGGTGTCCAGATTTAGCGCGGCTATGCGCTTTTAAATCCCTACTACATGCCTGTAGAAGAGCATCAGGTTCATCGCCTTCGGCCCCGCAGGTTGCGTCGGCAGGAACAAACGACCCTGCACTCCCAAGAAATACGTTGCCAGTTTACTGGCGCGTTGTTCCTCCTGAAGTTGCAGAACCTTGAGGGTTGTTTTCGAAGCATGCGTGTCCGTGAGGGCGACTACTGAAGGGATGTTCCATCCGGCCTTCTCGCGAGGAGTTCCCAACTGCTCGTAATTAACAAGGCCGTTTTGGCAATCCAGAAAAACCTAATTATTCGGCATTTGACGTTACGCGCGATTTGGTACGGCTTGACTACCGAGTGTGCCAAAAGCCACGGGCGCCCAGTAAAAACGCCCATGAGTAGATATTGACGTACATAGTACGGAAAGTTAAATTCAAGTGCCCTGGTTATTTCCTGTTTCAGTGTCTTCACCTCATACTCCCAACTCTGGCTAGTTACTCCAGTGGCCCTGTAATTTATTCCTAGGATAGTTACAGTGTCTACGACGGAGATTCCGTGTAGAGGAGTTACTGGAGATTCATGGATACGAAAAGACTTGCATTTATGCAAATTAAGTTTCGCTCCAGAGAGCTGTGCATAGGTTTTGAAAACTTGAAGGACAGCGGCGAGGCTGTCCTCATCAGTGTGATATATTGCCACGTTTCATTTCCGAAGTTTTTGTTATTGTCCCAAAACACCACACGAATTTCAGCGCAACCCGCGCCTGCAGTTTTCGAGAAGGTTCCGGGCTGTAGTAGATCATTTCGATAAGATCAAGCCCACTGTGCGAACGGTACAGATTGTTCTGTAACCTACGCCACCGCCAGCGATAATGCTAGAACATTCGACGGCAAGAGTATAAATGCCGACGCGCTTCACCACTTGTCAATTGTTGATCGAAGGCCGACGCTTCGTTCGCCGCTATCAGTCTGAGACTGCTATCTGTGCAAGACTGCTGCTGTAATTGGACTTTCCATTTACCGGGCACAGGTTCGCCCGAATAAACAGTTAAATCCCAACACGTTGTCTCCTGTCTTCACCCACGTCACGACCCCGTGACATCTGGTGGAGGTGCTGTTTCTTCCGTGTACCGGACGCCTCCGTCAATCCGTGAACCCAGCCCACGCCGTGAAGGCACCGACGCCAGCAACGAGCAGCGAGTTAGCCGCAGGCAACAAGGTCTGCCACCGAAGTGCGGGCTTTTACTGGACAAGGCTTGGAAAACCAAGACGATGTCGACCACGGCGACCATGTCAACGCCGGTTTTACGTGCACCACTCCTGCTCCGGCAACTCAAAGAGCCGCCAACTTTCCGCGGTTCGCCACTGGAAGACGCGGAAAGCTGGATCGAAAGCTTTCCGCTTTCTGCTTGCACGATCCGAGCGATCGTGCAAGAAGAGCTGCGAAAACTACTTCCTTCAGCGCAGCCTCACGTGGAATACATCGTGGACGTCGTACGCCAGGAGATCCAGCAATCGCTGGGGATTCTTCAGCCTCAAGAGCCGCCGCTGCAAGTCATGAGCTATGTTGCTGCAGCACGCCGCCACGCCCCTCCTCCACGCGCACACTAAAACGCCGCCCCATCGCACTTCCGTCGCCAGACACTACCGCCGCCACCACACCCACCGACGACCTACCGGTCGCCAGCGGGTCAGCGCAGTGCGCCGAGGGAAACTGACGTTTAGCGCACCCCTGACCACCGCCCACTGTGCTACCACTGCGGCGAGGCCGGGCACACTTACCGCCGTTGCCAGTATCGACAAATGAGACTGCGTGGCTTCGCCGTCGATACACCACGTACGCAGCCAGGGGAACGGCCACGCGACATCGCCGACTACCTGACAGGAACTCAATGGACACCACAAAGTCCTTCACGTTCGCCGTCACCCAGCCGCTGCATGTCACCGCACTCCCGGCAGTACTCCGGCCCAACGCGGGGCCGGTCTCCTAGCCCGTATCCGGAAAACTAAGGGCAGCAACCGGTGGAGGTGCGGTTGCTGTGCGACGAACTACCGAAGATCCTCCGACGACGACGATGCCGCGACGGAGCTTTCGGAACACAACGCCAACCAGGCAAAGCTTTGACGGCGAAAGCTCACTTGCCGAAGGTGGCCTGACGACGCAACATGGAAGCAGCGGAACAAGCCGACGCAGTCGTGACCCGACGCCACGCCCTAACTCTAACCTTTAGCTTATCACGCATATACGGCAATACTAACGCTTTCAACCAGTCGGCTCTTCCACGAGCTATTCATTTGTGGAATGATTTGCCAGATGATCTTGCGTCAGAACAAGACCACAAAAAGTTCTATCATACTCTTAAAAAATACTTATGCACCAAAAACTGCTCTATCGCATCTTCGTAATCATCAGTGTTTCTAGGACTGTTGCCGATGTTTTTTCACTATTGCTAGGTTGTAGTTACTGTCATATGAGTTATTTTTGTATTTCACCTTCACATACTGTACTCACTTTTCTAGTATGTATTTTGCTTACATGTTCATAAGTAGAACTGCATTTTCTATTGTATTCATTATTTGCCTACTTATGTGTATATATTACGTATATGTATTTTTCTAACATATTATCTGTACCGCCCCCCTTACACAATGCCCCTCGAGGGCTCTGTAAGGTACTGTAAATAAATAAATAAATAAAGAAAGAATGCAAGACGGCGAACTAGCGACCTTGACGTTGTTATCGACGGCCACAGATTGACCGCTCTCGTCGATACTGGAGCCGACTATTCTGTCATCAGTGGGTCATTCGCCGCGAAGTTAAAGAAAGTTAGGACAGCTTTGACAGAACCTGAAATCCGCACAGCCGAGAGTTCAGTTCAGTTCAGTTCAGTTCAGTTTATTCATTCATTCAAAATACAAAATTCATAGAATGTAGTATGCAGACGAGGGTCCCAAAGTCTAGCCACTGCAGGGGGACCCTCAGTTAAATATAACAATAAAATTATTAATTATAACAGCACGTAAAATGCGCAACACAAAGAAACGTAAACAGTGAACTTACATAAAATAACATCAAGTAGACAAAACAGGCAGTCAGAATGCGACACAAGAACAATAGTAATAAGTTATACAAGTAAAACATAATCACGCCATAAAGCAATAACGTAAATTTCCAAAGACTTTCTGATTTCATGCCCGGATACCAAGAATCGTTAAGTAATCATCGTTGTCAACCTAGTTATGCAAGATGAAGTTTTTAAGATCACGTTTGAATGCATGAAAAGATGATGATGATTTTAGTGTATAGGGCAGGTTATTCCACAATTTAGTGACCACGAAGGCGGACGTCATTTTGCCATAATTGGTGTTACATTTAGGTAAAAGGAAGTTCTGACTGTTGGCGAATCTATTGCTATTGGTGTTAGTGAGTAAACTAGCATCGATTAAATCAAACACAAGCTGTTTGTTAAGTTGTTTATATAACAATGTGATTAAGTGAAATTTAAATAAGCCAGACACAGTAAGAATACAGTTAGCCTGAAGGAGTGAGGTAGCATTAGAATAAGATGAACTGTTGGTAATAATGCGAATGGCCTGAGTCTGAATGTGCTGTACAGACGAAATATGAATGTTATATGTATTTCCCTATGATGTAATGCCATAGGTGATGTGACTATGTATGAAGGCAAAGTACAAAGACAATAAGGCTTCAAGTGAAAAAAAGGACGAGATTTGATGAGTGATCTTATACCAAATGCAGTTTTTTGTTTAACGTAAAGAATATGATTGGTGAACCTTAAATGAGGGTCCAATTTTATGCCCAGAAAACACACACAGTTAGACGCAGGAATGAAATGATTACCAATGAACACTTGTGGAACGAAAAGTAGCATTTTTTGTGATGTTTTAAAAACCATGAATTGAGTTTTGAGCGGGTTTAAAATTAAGTTGTTTAAGCGACACCATTCAACGACATTAGTCAGTTCTTTGTTCAACATATTGATCAGAGTAGGTAATGATTGATGTGAGATGAAAATGGTCGTATCATCAGCGTAAAGAATAACTATAGAATCTCCAAGGCAGTCAGGCAAATCATTAATATAGATACAAAACAGTAAGGGTCCAAGAATAGAACCCTGTGGGACCCCTTGATTAATTATTTTAACATTAGAATTAACGCCCCCAATGCAGACTGATTGTTCACAATAAAGAAGGTAGTTTTTTATGAAGGTCAAGGATGGGCCAGTGATACCCAAGGACTCTAATTTGCTAAATAAAATATTATGACTAATGGTATCAAAGGCTTTCGTGAAATCAAGAAATACAGACCCTGTGAAATTACCGTTGTCGATGGACGTTTTCAAGAAATCGGTTAATGATAGCAATGCTAAATTCGTAGAACTACCAGCCCGGAAACCAAATTGACAAGGCTTTAGCAGACTAAATTTATTGAGGTACTTGGTAATACGTTTCACAAATAATTTTTCAATAAGTTTGCTGATGGAAGACAAAATAGAAATAGGGCGGTAGTTACGGACATCTGTCGTATCACCTTTTTTGTGTACTTGGATTAACTTGGCTTTTTTCAGTGAGCTCGTAGATATACCATGTTTAAAAATGACATTAAATATATTGCTTAAGACTTCTGAGATGTCTGGAGCAGCAAGTTTTAAATGAAACGCCGATACATTGTCTAGTCCAGTGCTACAGTTTTTTAGACTCAGGATTGTAGAATAGACTCCGTCAAAGGTAACAGGAAATAGAAAGAATGAATGGATACAGCAGGTAAGGGTGTACGAGGATACTTAGGGCCTATAATTGTATACTTCATAAAAGTAATCACTAAAGGACTCGGATATGTCAGAGGACTCAGTACAGATTTGCTGTTTATACCTAATTTTATCAATGACATTACTAACCTGAGGTCTGTTTAAGAAGTCATTGAAAAGTTTCCATTTTTTCTTTGGGTCATTTCTTGCTTTACAGAATTCTTTTTCGTAATAAAGTCGTTTTGATTTTTCAGCAGTTTATTCAACATCTTACTATAATTTTTATACCTAAGTCTTAAATTCACATTAAATGGCTGTTTGTTTGTTTTCCTGTAGAGATTATCTTTTTTCCGCATACTAGTTAACAAGCATTGAGTTAACCAGGGATTACGTTGAAACCTATATATTTTCTTGCATTTAACAGTTTTAGTGTTTGCATGCACAGCTTTAAGAAATAGAGAGCAGAAGTTGCCCAGTGCTTCTTCAGGATTTTCTAAGGTGCTAAAGGAAAACCACTCAGAGCCTTGAATTGCCTTGATAAAGATTTCCTGATCGAAGGTTAACGTGAAATGGCACGTGTTAAGGCGAGGTAGATTTACGGCGAAAGTTACAAAGACAGGATGATGATCAGTGATGCACACATCAATGACTCCTGCGCTAGGGGTTGGCGAAAAATTGCTTAATACGTGGTCAATGAGCGTGCTTGTTCCAGTGGGTGAAAATCGAGTAGGGGATAAACTTAAGGATTCAATCCCGAAGCCAAGAAAACAATCACTATATGCTATGGTGGTGCTGTTATCTGTATCCATTAGGTTAATGTTGATATCACCAACCAAAACAACCTGCTTATTTTCTGCGGTGATAATGTCAAGTACTGCAGTTAAATTATGTAGAAAATGCGGAATAGACGAAGATGGAGAACGGTAAATGCATGCAATGATCACTTTATTTAGATTACCAGAGAAGGGGAAGGCAGCCTCGATCCAAACAGATTCACAGTTCGGAATATTCAAAGATAGGTCTGTCCTGCGCTTGTAATTTATCTCGGGCGATATAAACGAGGTCATCTCGTAACGCCTGCAGGAATTTACACAGCGAGAGTCACCATTAACGGCCGTATTTATCCTACAGACTTCGTAGTCCTACAGCGTTGCTCGAGAGATATCACCCTTGGCATGGACTTCGTATGCCTCCATAGTGCTATCATCAACCTAAAAACAAAGTCGACGACGTTATTCACAGAAGAAGCACTACCGCCGTGCACGCCGTCATGACACCATGCCTTGAATGTGCTAGAAGAACAAGTCACCATTTCGCCTCGCTCAAGCATCATTATTTCAGTCCGCGCTCCTAAATCACCTGACTTGGAAGGCGTCGTTGAAGGCAGTCAGCATCTGTTGGTCACCCGAAATATTTTCGTCGCAAGAGGAATTGCAGAGCTGTGGGGAGGCAAAGCAACGGTTATGCTCACGAATTTCAGCAATGAGTACAAACTTGTGAACAAAGGAATAATGGTCACATACATCGAAGAAATTGTCGAAGCCATCAGTGCTTTCGCCCTTGCCGGTTCTGCGGAACCTGCTCAGAGGATTCAAGCCCCTCCAAAAGATTTCGACGTAAATTCCAGACTTCCGAACGATAAGAAAGAACAGCTCAAGGCCCTGCTCCTGCAATACGAAGATTGCTTTTCGTCGTCATCGAAAATTCGGCAGACCCCAATCACGAAACATCGCATCATAACCGAAGAAAATGCCAGACCACTCCGTCAGAGCCCGTACAGGGTTTCGACGGGAGAATGTGAGGCCATGAAGAGACAAGTTGATGAAATGCTGCGCTTATGACATTATCCAGCCGTCCAAGAGTCCATGGGCATCCTCCGTGGTGTTAGTGAAGAAAAAGGATGGGACCCTATGTTTCTGCGTCGATTATTGCCGCCTGAACAACATCACAAGAAAGGACGTGTATCCTCTCCCACGAATAGACGACGCACTTGATCGGCTCCATAACGCCAAGTACTTTTCGTCAATGGACCTCAAGACTGGCTATTGGCAAATCGAAGTCGACGAAAGAGACCGAGAGAAGACGGCGTTTATAACACCGAATGGCCTCTTCGAGTTTAAGGTGATGCCCTTCGGCCTTCGCTCAGCGCCTGCAACTTTTCAACGCGTTATGGATACAGTATTGGCAGGATTGAAGTGGCAGACTTGCCTTGTGTACTCGGACGACGTCTTCGTGTTTTCCTCGAGTTTAGACGAGCATCTTCGGCGCCTTGAAGCTGTACTTCAAGCCATCAAGACTTCCGGACTCACACTGAAGCCAGAATAGTGCAGATTTGCGTATGAGGAGCTCTTGTTTCTGGGGCACGTTATAAGCAAGTCTTGAGTTCTTCCCGATCCACGGAAAATAGCCGCCATCGCCGACTTCCCGCCCCCCACTCACAAGAAGGCCGTGCGCTGATTTCTGGGCCTGTTGTTAGGGATGGAAAGGAAGGTCGCTGCTGATGGCATCCCACCGCTGCCACCAGTTGTTGCGCGTCGCGGCGACCGCAGTCTGCGGGTAGCGGGGCCGATCACCGTCGCTCCGTCGAGCCAAGGACTAGGGGAGAGCTTTGAGCAAACTTAACGGATTTATTTACATCATTACAGGGAGTTGTCGAGATGACAGAAGAGAAGAGAAGAACTAGTGGTTTCACAAACCACGAACGTGGTGGTTGAACTTTACTTAGTTCAGAGCGACGTCCAGCACTCTGCCGCGTCGTTTTATGCCCTGTCGGGCTCCTCCTCTACGAGTCGACCACCAATCACGCACACACAGGTGAGGGGGGCGAGCATGCAAGGTCCCCGTGAACACTGCACTTTGGTGGCGCCAGCAGGGCTCTTTCTCGTCGTGTGTGAGCCTTTAGTCGAGAGTGCCCACGATCCTGGCCGCATACTTCAAAGGGTCCGCCGATTATGTTCGCTCAATTAGCGGGGCGATCCGCGGCAGCCGCCGCGGTCTCCCCCAGGAAGACGCCGTCCCTGTTGTCCTCTTGGTGGCGTCTTGGCGACACTACGTCTCGTACTCCGGGACAATGCCTGGCGGGCATAGGCAGTCAGCCGGTCGGCTACTTGACAATGGATTAAACAAGCGCCGATCTTTTGAGAAGTGCCCGGTTCGTGGATTCCTCTGGGGAGAGCCCTTTGACCAGCGCCGTCGTCGTCTGCCGGTTAACGCGCCAACGATGCGTGGCTGGCGCAGGCGGGAGATAGAGCGGCGGCTCCAAAACCCTCTTTGGCGACATTCCATCCCGTTGGCGCCGCTGTCAATCAGCAGGCGACGTCTCGTGGGGCCGGCCTCTGTTGCTTCCTCCGTCCAGACGTGGCGAGACTGTCCTTTTTGCACTAATCCGGCGTGGCAAATGACTCGCTGGGTCAAGGCATAGCCCGATCGCTACACTGTGCGCCTATTATAGGTGGTTCGTGAAAAACTTCGCCCGCATCGCCGATCCTCTCACTAACCTTACCAAGGCCGACGTGGAGTTCAAGTGGGAAACGCCACAGGAACACGCTTTCCAGGAACTTAAACATCGCCTCCAGACGCCTCCGCTACTTGCCCATTTCGACAAAGTCGCCGAGACATAAATACATACTGACGCAAGCAGCGTAGGTCTTGGCGCCGTTCTTGTGCAGAAGGCTGACGGACTTGAAAGGGTTATTAGTCACGCCAGCAGATCGCTGTTCAAAGCGGAAGCAAATTATTCCACAACAGAACAGGAGTGCCTCGCCATCATCTGGGCTACGTCGAAATTTTGGCCTTACCTCTACGGCAGGCCCTTCAAAGTTGTGAGAGACCGCCACACCTTGTGTTGGCTAGCCACATTGAAGGACCCTTCAGGTCGCCTCGCACGGTGGAGCCTGAGACTTCAAGAATATGACATTACTGTCATTTACAAGTCCGGCAAAAACACTCCGACGCCGACTGTCTCTCTCGTGCGCCTGTCGACCAACCGCTACCCGACGACCCGGATGACGACTACTTCTTGGGAACGATTACTACCGACGACTTCGCTGAACGACAGCGGGCCGACCCGGAACTTAAGGCCCTAATAGAATACCTCGAAGGCAGGACCGCTGAAGTCCCGAAGGTATTCAAGCGCGCACTTGCGTCGTTCTTTCTACGAAACGGTCTTCTACAAAAGAAAATCTTTTCACCGCTTCGAGCTAAGTACCTCCTTGTGGTGCCTTCAGCTCTGCGACCAGAAATCCTGCAGGCACTGCACGACGATCCGAAGGCAGGGCACCTCGGTGTTTCTCGTATGCTCGCGAGGATACAAGAAAAGTACTACAGGCCACGTCTTACCACCGACGTCACTCGTTATGTGAGGACATGCCGGGACTGTCAGCGACGCAAGACACCTCCGACAAGGCCAGCGGGACTTCTGCAGCCAATTGATGCACCTTTCCGACCTTTCCAGCAGATTTGTATGGACCTACTTGGGCCGTTCTCGACGTCGGCTTTCGGAAACAAGTGAACCGTGGTAGTTACCGACTACCTCACCCGCTACGCCGAGACAAAAGCCCTGCCAAAAGGCAGTGCATTCGAGGTAGCTAAGTTCTTCGTCGAAAATATCGTCCAACGTCACGGCGCCCTGGAGGTCCTTATCACCGACAGAGGAACGGCATTCACTGCCGACTTAACTCAAGCGATCTTGGCATACAGCCCAACAAACCACCGCCGGACGACAGCGTACCACCCACAGACCAACGGCCTCACCGAGCGGCTTAACAAGACAATCGCCGACATGCTGTCAATGTACGTCGATGTCGAACACAAGACGTGGGATGCCATTCTTACGTATGTGACCTTCGCATGCGACATGGCAGTGCAGGAGACGACGCAGATATCTCCATACAAATTGGTCTACGTAGGGAGCCCGGTAATGACGCTTGATGCCATGTTACCCAACGTCACCGACGAAGAAAACCTTGATGTGAGCGAGTACCTTCAACGCGCCGAAGAAGCCCGACAACTTGCGTGTCTCCGTATCAAGAATCAACAGACTACCGACAGCCACCGTTACAATCTTCGACGACGCATCGTGGATACCAGCCCGGTGAACGTGTTTGGGTGTGGACGCCGATACGCCGACGTGGACTAAGTGAAAAGCTTCTGCGACGGTACTTCGGACCGTACAGGGTGGTTCGACGTCTCGACCCACTTCAATACGAGGTTGTCCCCGACGGCATCACGAACTCTCAACGACGCCGATCGCGACCTGAAGTCGTCCATGTCGCGCGCCTCAAGCCGTTTCATGCGCGTTAAGAAACTGAAACAGTGTCTTTTTGTATTATCGTTGAATCATAATTTACTCATTGTACTTTCTTGCATTATTATTGTACCTTCATCTTTTGTTAAAGCATCGGGACGATGCCTTTTTTCAGAGGGGGCAACGCCACGTTCCATTTCCCAAGTTTTTGATATCGTCCCAAAACACCACACGATTTTCAGCGCAAACCGCGCTTGCAGTTTTCGAGAAGGTTCCGGACTTTAGTAGATAATTTCGATAAGATTACGCCCACTGTGCGAACTGTACGGATTGTTCTGGAACCTACGCCACTGCCAGCGATAACGCTAGAACATTCGACGGCAAGAGTATAAATGCCGACGCGCTTCGCCGCTTGTCAGTTGTTGATCGAAGGCCAACGCTCCGTTCGCCGCTATCAGTCCGAGACTGCTATCTGTACAAGACTGCTGCAGTAATTGGACTTTCCGTTTACCGGGCACAGGTTCGCCCGAAGAAACAGTTAAATCCCAACACGAAGTCTCCTGTCTTCGGCCACGTCACGACCCCGTGACATTATCGTAATGTCGTCTGCACAGGCAGCTACCCTAAATGAACCACTACCTGGGGTCTGCAACCTAAGGACACTGGGGTGTCTTTTTACCTGGACAAGAAAAGGTTCAAATGTCATCGCAAACAATAGGGGGGGGGAAGGAGACGGCCCTGTCGCTCGTCTCACGTTACCGGTAAAGAAGCTACCGTTTCCTTATTTATTGTGAAGTCACTATGAGTGTCATAGTTTCATGATAAGGTACACGAACTCTCTAGGAAAACCAAATGCCGATAAAGTGGCAAAGATATATATAAGTTGTACCCTATCGAATGCTTGAGCCTGGTCTTGGGATGTAAGCCATTCCTTCGCTTGCTGCTGCCTCGCTTAATCTATTATATCTGTGTTCAGCATGTTTAGGGTTTGCACATTACGTCCCACAACTGAACAGGACTGCCAGGACTTGATGAAAGACGGCATGATTTCCTGTAGACGCATGGTTAAGACAGTGGTTAACATATTATAATCGGTGCCTAACAATGTGATTGGACGCCAATCGCGTGGGTCCTTGAAGTATTCTTGCGCTTTTGGAAGCAGAATAGTTTTGCCGTTCTTAAATGACGGGACGGCGTGTGCCTACTCGTGAAGACATTCAAGACCTTACACAATGCTGGTCCTATTACGTCCCAAAGTGCATTATAAAATCTATTAGTAAAACCGTCACTTCTCGGCGCCGATTCCCGGTGGAGGCAGCGCGTTGCGATTGTAAGTTCCTCTAACCTTATGGGTGCAACCAAACTACAATATTCCTCCGAGGGGAGTTGCGGGCGGTTACCTAAAAAGGACGATTCATAAGCGAGTCTAAGTAAAGTTGCAGCTCATTAGTGTTCATGTTCTGAAAGCGTGCACAAAACCTAACTATGTCTTGCCTAATTAAATTGCCACGATTTTCAAACTGACCGAGTCGGGTACTCTTAATAGAATTAAGAACATCTTGGTAGGAACTCGGTAAATGTCTTGCCTGGTAGGAGCATGCTGTGCTGTACGTCAGCGTCCTCAGCCGTGCCAACTTTAGTTGCAAGTCGTTAGCATACGTCTTCATAAGTAGAGAGGTGGGTTTCATTCTTTCTATATTCTGATGCGCTGCAGCATTTTTCTCACCAGACAAGAGTACCAATGTTTCAGCTTTTTTCCTTCGTCCGTGCAAACTTACCGCCACTCCTGCTTAAGATTGTCACAGCTGCAGTTTCCTATACAAGCTGTCAGGCGGTTACGTAGGCTGGCTCTTGCCGTCTCGTCACTAAGAAGTCGATTATCCACTCGCCACGGTTGGCGATGAGGTGACCTGTCCTTAAGCTTCAGGTACACGACCACCGGCCTGTGGTCGGAAATACCGAGGGCGTACAAAGGCGGGTCTACCGCCTGGCAGTCTACGACTGTTGCCTGTAAGAACGAGGTTACATATACACGGTCTAATCGGGCCTGCCAGTTGCTTCGCGACCAGGTGTGCTAGAAAGTCTGTCCATGACAGAGTACATAAGCATCTAAATAATTAAACTGTTCTACAATCGTTCCTAATTCTGAGCTATATAAGTTTTTTTTTCTCTACCCGGCCCTGCCCTATCAGCTAAAATATTTGAAACACAATTAAAGTGCCCTGTTACGATTAATTGCTTCCTTTTCAGAAGCAACGAATCGAGTTGTCTATAAAAGCTCGCCACGGCTTGGCTTATAACAGGCGTGTACACGCTAAATATTCTAAATTGTTCCTTTTGAAACTCAAAGTAAAATACGACCACATGGCCGTCCGGGTCGAAAGTGAAACGGCCCTCGTTAAGGATGGACCAATTGAACCGTATTATGGCGGTACCATACGCTTAATTTGTGTGGAATGAGAAAAAAAAACTGCGGGCAGAGAACTGCCGTTGTAAAACTCTGGCCTAACTTAAACAATCTATATTTGTCTCCTGTAAGCACAAAATGTTACGCTGTAGTTTCCTAGCTGCTTTAACCACTAACTTTTGTTTCTGTGGGGTGCTCAGGCCCCGAAGTTCTATGTGACTATTTTTAGAGACAATTATGTTTGTTGATCAACAAAAAATGGCATGGCAATTTTTTTCCCACACCTTAATTCAAGTGCCTAAACTATTTTTAGGAACCAAATGAACAGAAGATTTTGAAGTGGCATAATATTCACTAAGTGGTACGAAACACAACGGCTGAACTGTATGGACGACCCCGTGAAGCGAAAGGCTGTAAGACGGCAAGTGTCACACTCATAGTTTACAGTAGGCCCTCGTCAACATCCGGTAGGGCGGGACTAGATACGCTCCTTGCGGGGCCATCGTACATGAAGTACCGGTATGCTGCGGAGGATACCCTATCCTCAAAATAAAGCAAAGCATAACACATAAGACACTCAAATGTTTGGGCAATATGCCACTTCGCTATATGGCTACCAGACTGTGGACAGAAACAAATTGCACTCACACATCACTATCATACATCTCTCTCGAGACAAAACAAAAAGAGAGGAAAGAAAAGAGAAAAAAACCACAACCACATCACGTGCGAAAACTCGCCCACTCCATCACTGTCACCGTGACGCTAATCTTGAAATGCACTCGAATGATCAAAAATGTCATTACAACTGGGAAATGCACACTAACTTGCGCGCCACAGAATCAGCCAATTGCCTATCATCACCAACTAAAAGACAGGAGACCCCTCCGGCACAAAGGACATGGAATGCATGATATATTCACACTCATTCGACCCAAGAAATGGTTCAATAAATTAACCAAAGTGCACGACCTAACAAATTGTTATGCGTGACCCAATGTCACAAAGAGAAAAAAAAGAAAGAAAAAAACCACCGCATATGGCGTGGACGAGTATTTAGGCAAACAGCCGTACCACTCCTAGTAGCAACACTGCCCGGTCGTGCGCCTACAGCACACATTTTCAGACGGGCGGGTGCGTAAGGCCGTCGTGCGGACATGGAAGAATGCCCAAAGGCATTTAATACCAAAATACAAGAAATACCTTGCACGCCTTAACAGGACAGGTGCAGACACACCAGGCCCAGAGGGAGCCGATAGGAACTTTGGCGGCGACAAACCAACCGGGAAGCGGCACACTCGCGACACGGACAATGAGGTACATTTTTTGGGCATCGAAACTGCCAAAGACCAGCAAAAAAAGGGGGGGCGGAGCTCGACACATGTTCACAGACAGATTTTCAAAGATAAAGTCACAGGAAACAGGTTACAGCGCTGAACTATTACGGCGCGCTTATCAAAAATATTCACAAGCATTGCGTGGCTTAACTTGACTGTCACAAAAAACAAAAAAAACCCTGCTCATATGGCGAGGGCGAGTATTTAGGCAAACAGCCGTACCACTCCTAGTAGCAACACTGCCCGGTCGTGCACCTACAGCACACATTTCCGGCGGGTGGGCGCATAAGGCCGTCGTGCTGACATGAACGAATGCCCAAAGCCATTGAATACCAAATTGCAAGAAATACATTGCACGCCTTAACAGGACAGGTGCAGACACACTATGTGCAGAGTGAGCCGATAGGAACTTTGGTGGCGACAAACCGACCGGGAAGTGGCACTTTCGCGACACGGACAATGAGTTACACTGGTGAGCACTGTTAGGGTAAACAGGCGAGCGCGTGGCCGATGGCACTATCAGCGCCACGTCACAGCCATCGTTAGAAACATTGAACATGCGCAGCATGTGCCTTACAAAACACTATTTCCACCACGCGCATCACGTCATCGATACGCTTGTTTGTCGTCTGCTAGCCGCATTTTTTGTTCGCTGAGGTGATACCGTCCGCATTTCAACGTTCATCTGGTTTGAAGATAGGCGCGGGAAGGAAAAAAATGAGTGTAGGAGGGATAATTATTAAACTTTTTATTCAAGAAAATTGCACTTTTGCAATTCAAAATTACCAAGACTATGAGAACAATTATAAAAACATGAGCAAATTTAATAGCGAGTCATGTGACCACCTACAGCAACGACTGCAGCTATTCTGAACCGTAACGAGTCGTAAAGAGATCGAACATATTCCCGATCGGCTTTCAGCCTTCAACACTCGTTACTGAATTGCGCCCACAACTGGTCCTAAGTCGCAGAATAAAGGGGCTTCCTTGCCAAAGAAGCTTTTAAATGGCCCCACACGTTTTCTATCCAATTCAGGTCCACTCGTTTCGGAGGCCATTCCAGTAGCTGCATGTGCTGCTCCACCTGGAACTCCTTTACAGCCCATGCCGTGTGTAACGGTGCCTGGTCCTGTTGGAACAGGTAATCACCGTCTGAGAATAAACTGCTCGCATATGGCAACGGCACATTCTTCAATGTGTTGCAGTATTGTTCCGATGATAACTTTCAACGTATATGTTGCAGGGGCCCTAAACCATATCTTGAAACAGCACCCCACACGCCTACACTCGATCTACCACTGGCAGAAACACCTTGCACGTTATCTGGGTCATCCCTGCGTGGCATTTTGACGTTAACTAAAAAAATTGCATTTCCAAGCAGGAATTTTGCTTCACCGTGTGTCTGGTAGTCTCCAAACACGCAATCTTTGGTCTTGTCACGTCGAAAACGTCGACTCCTCCGAAAAGATGACGCGACCCCCCCTCTTCTGATGTCCATGCTTCGTGCAACTCAGCGAACTGCCGTCGTGCGTCCTTGTGTGCTGCCGTTAGTAGTGACTTCTGCGCTGCGATGCGACTGTGAAAAGCCGCAGTATGCAGGTGACGTCGAAAAGTGGTGTCCAAAACGTCCAAATCCAAGCCCTCGCGTATTGCTGGGGCTGGCAAGAAAGGGTTACGAACAGCACCTGCAACTATGAGGGCGTCTTCATCGTGTGTGGTAGCTTTAAGGCGGCGTGCACGGGGTGCATCCTGAATGCGACCTTCATACTTGTAGACTTGAATTATCCTGTTCATAGTCTTCAGGAGCCTAGTAACTAAAGCGCCAATATACCGCTGAGAATAGCATTTCAGGGAAAGATCGACAATTGAGTGCCACTAATCATCAGGAACCTTAGCCATATTACTATCTGGCGCCAGCATGAACGGCTGCAAAAGATGTTGAAAAATAGGAAAAAAATTCACAGCGTGCGCGTTAACTAAAAGCCAAATGCTCCTCTCTCTCATTCCCCATTAGCAACCATTGGCATGTACATTGAGCACTTTCTGACAAGAGAGGATTGCTACGTTATACTCGCTGGGTGTAACCTCCTTAGCTTTAGAAAGGTTTAGCGAGTGTTGGGCTGCAGTGTTTTGAATACAGTGAACTACTATATACCATGCATTCGAGGTGGTTGAAGGTGAGAAGTGAACCCGAAGCGCAAGCCGTGAGAAAGTGTGCGTGTTCCACCTCTCGTTTAGTCCTTAAAATGTCAGCTGTATGTCGGAGCTTCTATATGGGGAATATAAAATGAAAAGATGCGAGATGGTTGTACTTGTAGTGTTGAATAGATAGACGAACGGACACACAGACAGATGCATGGATGAACGCATGAACGGACGCAGGGGCGGATGCATGGACGACCGCAGGGACGGACGCTGGAACACACGCACGCACGGACGGGCAGATGAACGCATGGATGGTCACACAGACGGATGCATGGACGGACGGAAGCAAGAATGAATGAACGGACGAATGCTTCGCCCCACTCTCAATCATTCACTCCGTGGATATGCAGACATTTCTTTAACACCAAGTTGCTTAAACGCTGCATTTCCTCACCTTTTCATAATCTTCATGTTTGGGATGATGCTTAGTGCATTTTACGATGGGCTTGGAGCAGAAAGCGCCTCCCTCACTGAAACGATTTCATTGTATAGAGGGTACCACAACAATACACAGCGCTCTGGAAAGTTGCGCATCTCTGTTCTTATTGCTGTGCATACCAGCCGAGCAAGACCAAATGCTTTCATACGTCATTTCAGGCATACGTACAAACAGTTAAAGGGCCATGCAACACTATTTCAGCATGTATTTTTCATCGGTTTTTTTTTTATTCTGCGGAATGCATGCATATCGTTGTGTACTAGCAAAGCCGAAATGGACCCTATAGTAATTTTGTTACACGGGAAAACTTACCTCGATTCCGACTATGGCGACACACACATCGGCTATTTTCGCTATTAGAAGTGACATGATGTTATGTGACGTAACGGCGAACACAGTTCGATTTTCAGTGGCCTGACGCTAGAAAATGCGCGCAATGTTAATATGGTAGTAGATAGGCCATACGAGTGAATGCTAAAACAGCATAAACGTTTTGTATAACTTCTTCAAAAGAAATTATTACTGTTTTTAAATGATGTATTTTCAGAACAACGAACACAGCACTTAGCCTGTGAAAAGGGCTATGGTACGCCACCAATTAAAAGTGGAAACGCATGCCGCGTCTTTAGAGAGCCAAAAATGTGACAGGTGGTGGGCGCAGGCGTTGCCATAGAACGCGTCTTGCTAGCAGGCCGAAAAGTGAACCCGCCCATAGAGTTCCCTAATATACACTAGAGGGAACTCTGGCGCTAGTGTCAATGGTAGCTGCAACACACGGTGTTTCAGCGAGCATGACAATTATGGGTAGCACACCCATTTGCCTAATCTTCGTACTTCTGGCCTCCTTTTGGCTCCGTGAGTGTGTGTGTGGCTTGGAGCTGTTTTCTCACGAAACAAAAATCAGGAAATGTTCAGTAGTCCCGCTTCACCACCTTATTCTTTTAGACTTACCTCTCTAAATCGGGTCATGAAGTTTAAAGAGGTTGAATCTTTCTTTTAAAACAAAAGCAAAACACAGTAGTAAATGAAGTCACTTGTACGATTCGCCACCCGCAAGTACGAATACAAGGCAAATGTGTGTACTACCCATCAGTGCCATGGTCGCTGAGTGGATTGGATTGATAGATTGATATGGCTGTACCCTTTAGATCGGGCGGTGGCTAACACCACCAAGCCGTAATGCTTAGTGAACCAAAAACTAGATTAATTTTTTCTTTAAATAGCGAGGTTGACGACTCGTATTTTGCAGTGAAGTGTTGAATTTCCACTCGTGCTTTGACTTCAGCCACCAATCAGCTAACCTCCTTTGGTTAATTCTACTCGCTTAAAGGCTATTTTGCCCTTCCTGTTCCTGAACCCCAGTGTTTCGAAAAAACCTGTGCCATCATCCTAGACTTCAGAGTGGAGCCCTTCACAGAACATTATTATGTGTTCAGCAGTTTCCTCTTTCTCTTTACACACACTGCATACCGTGTCTACTCCTTCGTATTTGGCCCGATATGTCTTGGTTCGCAATACTCCAGTCCTCGCCTCAAACAGTAGAGAACTACCCCTAATATTATCATCACCTTATTTTTTTAGACTTACCTCGCCAAATCGGGTCACGAAGTTGAAAAAGGTTGAGTTTTTTTAAACAAAAGCAAAACACAGTAGTACACGAAGTCACTTGTGCGATTCGCTGCCCGCAAGTACTAATACAAGGCAATCGGGTGTACTACCCACACAAAATAATAATCAGTAGTGAAGTCCCCTTTGGCGATTTCCTGCTTAAAGTTGGATAGATCTCTACTGCAGAATTATGACAATTCTCTACATATCGGTGTCAGCTTTCTTCACCTTCGTTTTAACCGATAATTCTTTTTGGTTTTGCTTCCTGCTATTTTCTAAGCATTTACCAGTCAATTTCCTGGTTCACTTCCTCCATTTCTTATCGACATTATTCATGTACAAGTAGCTGAATACCTTCCTAGCCCAATGCTCCTCCCGCATTTTTCTCTATCGTTTCTCAAATTTTATCTTGCTGCTAGCTTCCCTTCCCTCAAATGATGTCCATCCCATATCCCCTCCGTACTCCCTGATTTTGTGTATTCCCGTGAGCTCCTAAGGCAAGCCTACCTATTCCACGCTGCTCAATTTTTAATCTTGCTTGAACTTCTGATCTCATGCACAAGACGGCATTGCCGAACGTCAGACAAGGAACCATGACCCTTTTACATATTCCTCTCACAACATCATACCTACTGTAATTCCACAGCGTCCTGTTTTTCATCTTCGCTGCATTCCTGTTACCTTTAGTCGTCACGCATATTTCGTGTTCCCTTAGGTACTCGGTCCCATTACTTATCCATACGCCCAGATATTTGTATTTATTTGTTATCTCTAGTGTGACCTCCTCTATTCTAAGCGCACTACCTTCATAATCAATAAAAATTATGACTGCTGATTTTTCCATACTGAATCTGATATCTAACCTATCTTCCTCATTACCGCACACGTCCATCAATCTCTGCAAATCTGCCTGGTCGTCAGCCATTAGCATTATATCATATGCGTACTCAAATGCTGGTAGTGCCTGTTCATTAAGTTTTACTTCTTTGACGAAAGAGAGGTTGAAGCCCAGTCCACTTCCCTCTAATTTGGCCTCTAATTATTGTAGGTACATCATGAATAACAAAGGTGACAGAGGACACCCCTGCCTAAGCCCCCGTTTTAAATCTGCGGGCTCTAATACCTGTTTTTTCCACTCTAAAAGTGCCTTGCTACCTTTACAAATATCCTTTAAAAGATTAGTGATTCCATCTTCCACACCTAGGTGTCCAGTATTCCCCTGAACTCCTCTTGAACCACGCTATCGTACGCTCCCTTGATATCTAAAAATTGTAGCCGCAGGGGCCTGTGTTTTTTCGGCTATCTTGATGTACTCCGTCAGTGAAAACAGATTCTCTTCCAACCTCCTGTGTTTCCGAAACTCATTGTGCAGTTCCCCCAGCACCCCCTAACCCTCTATCCATGTCTACAGTCTTTCCTTTATAATCTGCTCCGCCAACCTGTAGACCACTGATGTCACTGCTATAGTACGGTAGTTGTTTATATCAGCTTCGTCCCCCTTACCTTTATAGATTATGTTCATCCGGCTAAGTTTCCATCCATCGGGGACTTCACTATTGATTATTATTTTGCTCACTGCCTCTTTCAAAGCCTGCCTAAACTTCTGACCTAATGTCTTTATCAGCATAATTGGAATGCTATCTGGGCCTGTTAATGTACTCCTAAGAACCCTCTTCTCAGCCCTTTCCCACTCTCAGTCTGAAAATGGAGCCATCGCACCACTTGATTATTCCTTGTCTAATGTGGTGCCTAAAGCACTTCTTTGTTGAAATTTTTTTGTCACCCTTGTTCTTATATAATCAATAGCTTCGCCCTCTTTTACCCTAGCACCTTGAGCTGTAGGTATAAACTTTTGCTTTAGGCTCTTCTCAATTCTAAGAGAGTTTTATTGATTCCGAAATTTCACAGCCGCCTATTTATCTTTTTATGTACTTCTGCCAGCCACTGAGCTCCCTTTCTTCTAATCTTTTTTCATTGATCAGAGCGGATGCATTCCATCTATAGTTTAGAACAATCGCAGCGACAGAGGCCCCTGTAGTTAACTTTAGGACACTCTATAATCCCGCCCAAAGCGGGTGTTTGTATCTTACACGGTGTAACCATAGAAGCGTCTGCGACCCAACGCACGTGTTTCGTAGTAACAACGCTAACCGCGCCGTCAAAAAGAGAGAAAGTGAGGTATTGTGTGAAGGCTACAGTGAGGTGACATTTCCAGATTGTCTGTGTAAGGCACGCGCTGTAATTGAAAGTGGTCTTTGACGTCAGCAGGCGAGAGAATTGAAAAAAAAGAACGTTTCGTGCCGTCGGATCAATTTTTGAACTTTGAAGACTCAGAGCTTCTCTTTCCGTGCACCAATTTCAACCATGCTTGTTAAATCGTCTCAATGAACACTACACGCGTTTCGATGCTAAATAGGACTGTCCCAAAAGTTTTGCAGGGTCCCTTTACTGTCGCACTGACATATCCAGACAAACCACCTTTTCAGAATGTGTACGACGAACTACGCCACCATGCAAACCACGACGTGGAAGTGCACGTTCTTGGGAGAGAACGAGAGGTGGCTACCAACTACTAGTAAATACATCGCGGATGCACAACCCATGGCTTAAGAAGCTTTGCCCCTAAAAAAACAGCTTGGCCCGAAAATAGGGCTGATCAGAATTTGGCTCAACGTAGACCTGGAAAGCTACACCTTTTCAATCAACACACTACGTTGCCGTTTTTTCGCGGTTATTTGATTTAAAATCACTACAGAATAAGAGTAACAGCCCCTCAATTTTAAAAATTACCCAACAATGGCAGGCCCTCTCATTTTAACAATTTTGCTGCGCTAACTGTTCTTTTCACTCATACGTTATAAATACGCTGACGAACCCCAACATTGTATTTAAAGTCATCCATGTCATGGTTCTTCAAAAACACTAGTAGAAGAGGGATCGGCGACTTCTGTCAATACGACCGCTACACAATCAGACAGGACGGGAGCCAAGGTACCGAAACTCACGATGTAGCATTTCTCTTGGGATGTGTATAAATGCACGAAGTTCTAGTAGCAATTTGACCAGATTGTCCACAACAACGCCACCCTGCCCCCAACAGAGAAATCCCATAACTTGTGGCAGTTAATGAAAAGACACGCTGCTTCAGCAGTCGCGGGTCTTTAAACGTATAAAACATGCTATAATTACGCTGTATACATGCTAAAGAAATGCTCCGGTGATAAGACTCACCAGGAACAGGAATACTTCGCAAGATGGTATAAGCTCACTCCTGTTCCAGCATCCGCTGGCAAAAGAGCCTTTCGACAAATTTATGACCGATTGCTCGTGAACATACGAGGGCTGGAGTTACTCGTGTACACAGGTCTTAATTTTCATCAATGCTATGTGACGTTGTACTGGGCACACTACCCTAAAACATTGTAGTTCCCTTCTATCGTATGTGTTCCGCACAAAGGGAGCATGCTGCTCATCTTTCAGGGCTACACCATCTACTGCAGCTCCTTTCAAATGAAATACAGAGCTTGGAGAATACAAGGATAACAACGGAGGAGACAGTGGTGATCAACATGCGTCGAACCAGCCAAGGCGGAGTCAAGAAGGTACCAGTCGACTTGAACTCTTTTGCTGACGAATACTCGAGAGCATTTCAAGGTGTCGTAGAGATTCGTGTGTTCTGCGCATAAAGAAATCATTCCACAGAAGCCTGTCTTAAGGACTTGTTTTTGACACACAAGAAGCAAGTGTTGTTCTTGCATCGTGGAACAACGAAGATGTGATGGCGTAACTAGGCTTGTCCATAACTTCAAACAGCTTGAACTGTGCAACTACTTCACTCTGCGTCCGGGAATTTCGATTCTATTGCGAGCGCTGGCGCACCACCTGATTTGAAAGAAGAAGCACCACCTGCACGAGAAGAGAAACAGGGACGACGGAGTAGACGCAAGGTATTATTGGCCATATTCATTCTTAATTAAAACCTCATATAACTACCTCGACAGATGCGAGTGCTTTCACTGCTGCTCCACGCCATATTCCAGACAGTGTACATCATTCCCCCATTCTCAGGACTCGAAAGGCAAGTGGTGTTTAGCTTGAAGTTCGTCCCATGGCCCGCCGTGGTGGTCTAGTGGCTAAGGTTCTCAGGCGCTCACCTGCAGGTCTCGGGATCAAATTCCGGCTGCAGCGGCTGCATTTCCAATGGAGGCGTAAATATTCTAGGCCCGTCTGCTCAGATTTGGGGGCACGTTAAAGAACCCCAGATTGTCTAAATTTCCGGAGCAATCCACTATGGCGTCTCTCATAATCATATCGAGATTTTCGGACGTTAAAATCCACAAATCAATCCGATCAATCACATCGACATTCAACCTATTTAGGCGGCGCGTGGCGTCACGAGTTTCGGCAGACGTATTCGTGAATGCTCAGTGTATGTATTTATTTATTTATTTTTTATTTACAAATTACTGCAGGCCATGTGGCTCATGCACGAGGAGCAGGGTACAAGATAAATACATCCACAAAGCACAATTGAATATCATAAACCAATCGGGTGACAATAAATTATTAACTCTAAATAAAATATAATTAGGAAATTGTGAAGAAGTAATTTTGTATTGATTCAGTCGAGTCCAGATGATCAAAAGCTGTTAGGTTCCATTCCTCTATGGTGCGGGGAAAAAATATTTAAAGAGTTTAGATCTAGCAACATAGAGAGAGATTGTGGGTGGATGAGAAAGACGGTTTTTCCTAGTTTCAGAAAGGGTTATGTAAGGACTGGGGTGTATAAAAAATTACGATTTAACAAAAAATGGAGAAACCTCAGTCGGGATAATTTGCGTCTCAATTGAATTGTGCGAAAACCGTTAGAACTTATAAGATCCGTTACAGAATCCTCACGGCTGTATTTGAAAAAAATGAATCGTATGACTTTTTTCTGTATTCTTTCAAGACAATTATTATTGGTTTTCATGAAAGGATCCCAAATAATTGAGGCGTATTCAACCTTGGGTCTGATAAAAGTTGTATAGGCTGAAGTTTTCACGTCATGGGATGCATGTTTAAGCTTGTGTAGAAGTAGACATAATTTTCTGGAAGCAGAAGAGGCGGTGTTAGAAACATGGATGCTCCAGTAGAGGTTGTTAGTAATAGTAACTCCAAGATATTTGTACTCCTTAACTTCAATCAATCCGTCTTGGCCAATGGAGTATGAAAACATCAGGGGTACTGTTTTTTAAGTTATGCGCAGAAGCACAGACTTAGAAGAATTTAGTTTTGTGCCCCATTTATTGCTCCACTTCAGCCCTCCACTACGGCGTCTCTCATAATCATATAGTGGTTTTGGGACGTTAAACCCCACATATCAATCAATTATTGCTCCACTTCAAAATACTATTTAAGGCTGCGCTAAGCAAGCATTGGTCTTCAACACTATTAATTTAGTTAAAAATGACGCAGTCGTCTGCGAAAAGACGAATATTTGCTGGGGCTTGTAAGACATCTGTTACGTCGTTGCATTAAATAAGGAATAATAGTGGGCCAAGTATACTTCCCTGAGGGACCCCCGAGGTTACCGAGAAAGAGTCAGATTGTTGTCCGTCAATGATAACACACTGTTTCCGGTGCATTAAATAAGCAGATAACCATAATAAGATGAAGCCAAAAACCAAGGAACTCTAATTTGCAGAATTATTTGTCATGAGCAACTACATCAAAAGCCTTTTGAAAATCTAGAAACATGACGTCCATTTGTCCACCTCTGTCAAGAACAGAAGCAGAAAATGTATGACGGTGCTTAATTGGGTGATTGTCGAAAGACCCTTCCTAAAGCCATGTTGAAAAGGAGTTAGAATGTCATGCTCATTTAAGAAGTTTTCAATCTATTCAGAAACGATATGCTCAATCATTTTGCAAGAAGTCGATAAAATAGAAATTGGACGGTAAGTCAAGACTGAAGAAGGGTCGCCCTTTTTTAAAATTGGTACAATGCGTGCAATTTTCTAGTCGTGTTGAAGTATTGTGGATTCTAGAGAGACCTGAAAGATTGCGACGAGAAATTTGCCTAGTGGTTCAGCGTAACGCCGGAGGAAGGAGTTGGGAATGCCATCAGGACCGACGGAAGATTTCGTCTTCAATCGTAGAAGCTTTTTAAGCACACCTTGTTGAGAAATATTGATATCCGAATAGGAGGACCATGAAATTTGAAAAGAATGGCGAGTAGGCGGGGAGAAGACACTGTGAAAGTGGGCATTTAAAAGGTTAGCAATGCTTTTGGGGTCTGTTATTGCAGTACCGTCGTAGTTAATGCTCATTATCTATTTCTTTTGCTCCTTAATAAAGTTCCAAAACTTCTGTGGATTTTTTTTATAAAGTTAGGTAAAGTGGTGCTGGAACAAAACTTTTTTGCCTCTGTAATAGATTCCGGCAGAGCTGTACGAACAGTAGTCAAATTAACGGCAGCAGCTCCTTTTTTTCGTATAATAGTTTGGCTTAACGTTTTAACTGAATGGTACGCCTGTTCATCCAAGGTGTGTGTGTAGTTGGTTTTACACGTTTCTTTGGTATGAACTGATCTATGCAGAATAAGCACATGGCTTTAAACTTGGTCCAAAGCTCGAGGACGTCACTTGCGCGAAAATCACAAAAGCAATACTTAATATATGCTATTACACTGATATCGTCAGCCCGTGCAAGATCCTTCACAAACACAGGTGCATGCGTGTCAGGCGTATGTTTAACATTCAAGGAAAAATGTACAGACACAAAATTATGATCAGATAGGCCAGGCTCGACAAATACATGGTAATTAGAAAAGGAACGATCAAGAAAGACGAGTTCAAGGAGCGAGTCAGTACCGGTTCCATGTCTAGTAGGCTCGCGAACTACTTGTACAAGATTGTGTACAAGCATCAAATCAAAAAGAACGTTTTCGTCACGTACAGAACCGGCACCCAATTGGATACGATTGCAGTCAATGCCTGGTAGGTTAAAATCACCAAACACTACAAGTTTATTTTTATTGAATTGGGAAATGTGGTCACTAATTTTTATTAAGTAATCAGGGGCTGAGTCAGGTGGCCTGTAAACGGCACATAAAACAAAGACATGACCATAAATGTTTAGTTTAACGCAGAGGCTTTCAGTGTCCTTCGATTGGATCAACGAAATTACCTGAACAGACAACTTAGCAACAATGACCACACCACCTCCCCTAGAGGATCTATTTCTTTGAATTATTTGGTAGCCAGGTGGGATTAAGTCTTTGTCACTAACGTCATCGTGTAGTCAGGCTTCCGTTAAAACAATAACATGTGGGGAGTGCGACAAAAGAACTGATTCTAATTGATTAGTTTTCTTCACTATACTTCGTGCGTTAATGTTCAGTAATCTAACAAGCCTTTCCTTGACTTGTCAAGTAGATTGTACATTGGCACGAAAACCAGAAGTTATCTCACGGTGGTTTGTTGTTTCATCCCAGATGAATACATCATTATCAATCCGTAGCTTATCGTGCTGAAGTGAAACTTTTTTACCGAGCGACTTGTCATGCTTCGCACTTTCCCATAATAGCTTACGTTTTTTCAAAGTGACTTGGGAATAGTGATTCTGAACAAAAATGTTTGATCCCTTCAGATTTGAAACTTTCTTAAAAATCGCTACTTTCTCGCTATAATCTTGTAGAAACATTATTACTGGTCCTTTACATCTAGTCTTTCCAAGTCTGTGAATGCGGCCAATAGAGATGGACTTAACACCTAGCCTATTTTCGTGTGTTTGAGTAATATTTTTACGCTTCGGATCAGTTTCTGCCTCATTTAGTTCTTCAAGAATACCATCAATAACTACTTTCGAGCGCCTACTTCTGTCTTTGATATCGATGAGTTTGCTAGCGTGATTTTTCACAGACTTCTTTAGCTCGCTCATTCAGCTGCGCTCTTCAGCTCAGTATTGTCAAATCTGGTCAGGGTCCTTTTACGTTTGTCTCTATACTCGAAAATAATTCTTAAGTTTGTCAAGATAATGAAATGAACGGTGTTACCAATATATGTTTGGACGGCTCATGGATTGCAGTGTTGGTCAAGAAGAAGCCGCCGAAGTGCTGGAGAGCCTCAATCGCAGGGTGATAGAGGCGACGCACATATCCAGCCTTTGCCCTAGAAGAAAGCTGAGGTGCCACCCAGACCTGCCGTTCCGGCAGCCTGACGGGATTTGCAACAACCTCGAACACCCGGAGTGGGGTAGTGCCGGTGTATGTGAACGGAGAATACTCAGTCCTGAGTACGGCGATGGTGAGTGGTGCAAGTGCAAAAAGTTTAGCTGTATAAGAAAAGCTACTGTATTGATTGCAAGTTGGATAGTGGCCTTTTCAAGTGAATGCAAATTGAAAAAGAAAGATAAATTGAATACTAAGTTTTCTGCTTAACCTCGCAATGTAAGGAGATAGTCACTGTATAATTTAGGTATGGTGACGCATTATGGCTGCTTAAAAAAATAGGTTACCAGATCAAAAAAGTACGGTAATTATCCAGGGGATATTCCTACAAATTATATAAATGTGCAAGCATTAGTATGCTGCGTTTTTAGCAAGGAGTGTGCATAACTTGTAATATTTATGCGTGTAGCCTTGCATATCAGCTAGCCCAAGAAAAAAAATGTTCTACAAACTAGTTACTAAAGTTCAAAATGATGGTTATAAGAGCCAAGAAAGGTTATCTTGGAGAGGGCATGTGCGATAATATTTACTGCGAGAAGATTCAGTGATACAGTCTCCACCATGAAAGAAACAGAAATGGAAGACGTTAAAGTTGATAGTCTGCGCTAAGAAAGTCGTACACAGGGTGTGCGTGCTGGAGCCAACGTTTGGAGAAGTGGACTTGTATTTTGTAAGGCTGCAGAGCATTTACCTTAACATGGTAGTGTGCATGCTTTGTACCATCTCTTCCAGTCCAATCGAAGAGGAGTGAGCAAACCTCTTTCTTTATTTGGATTGGAGGAGAGGATACGAAGCATACACACTGGAGTGCTAAAGGAAATAAATCAATTGCATCCCTAGAAAACACAAGTACACTTCTGGAAACATAGGCTTCAGCACCTACCCACATTTTACGAATTTATCACTACCATAAAAGTAGTAATAGCAATGGGGCTGTTGATCCTTGCAGGAGTGTCGTCACCCCGAACAGCTTGCAGTGGGCGCCCTCTGCCGAGTTCAAGGCTGATTTCATTGTTGGTCCATGATGGCAGTGGCCTCTTCCGGGAGCCCGATGAACGAGTCTCTCAGCTGTCCATTGGTTTCGGGCAGTTCCTTGGTCACGACCTAGGATTCACGCCCTTTCTACGTCTGTCCCCGCTTGAGTTAAAGATGGGTAAGTGTCTACAGGAAATTGCGTGGTGTCATAAATTTACAGACCTCACTATAGTAGACGAAGAATATCAAAGTGAAAACCACGTTTGCTCTCATTAGTAAATTATTTTTTAACAGTTCCGAATGCTCTGCGCTTGCGGCAACAGGACGCCTGGTGGGCAGAAAACGCGCAAATGAAACTGAAAGCGGGGATGTCACCTGAAAGTTTCTTAACCAAACACCCTTAAGTCATATTTTGACGGCGTTTCCAAAGGCTTAGGTACCTGCTCTCAAGCAACCACGGTGCGTATTTTCTGCTGATGGGGCCTCTTCTGTTTTATTGACCACGAGAATGTCGTATAGGTATACAACACTCGGACAAGTCGAGCTACAATTGTGTTCGTGGCCCTTCGAAACTTACGAGGTGCCAAAGATACTCCTTTCTGCAGTCAACAAATCGGTAGAGTCCTTGTACTGTGTTTATTTTGAACAGTTCAGTGCTCTTTTCATCCACTAGCAGTTTATGCGCCTAAGCTAAGTGCAGTTCTGAAAACGAAAGTGTGCTCTCCACTAAGGGGTAGACCTTGCTCTTAAAAGCAAGGTTCATGGTGCTTCAATAATCCCCACAGATTCTGAGTGAGCTACTCGTCTTTCACAAAACCACAAGGGGGCTAGCTCAATCTGATTATCGACTCGTCTTCGAAATTGCAAGAACAACGAGTCTGTTTAGTTAGTGCACAACAGCTTCCTTCGAAACAAAGGAGACGCTTCGACCATTAAGGAACTGCGGTGATGCATCGTCCTTCAGCTCGACGTTAATAGGCGGCAACGCCAAGCCACGCAGCGAGTCGCTGAAAACTTCAGAGAACTCGGCAGCGGAAACATCATGCTTTTTCTTACTGATGTGATGAAGGCCTGTTACTTCTATTTGCAGTACCCTGAGCCTGTCTCGACCAAGCATGTGTTCCCTATGTTCTTGAAGACCAGTAACAGCAACTTGCTTTTCAGCCCTTAACATTACCCTTACGATAATTTTCCCTAACACATCGAGACCCTGCGTGACGAGCTGCGTGTCTAGCTTTATCATCTTCCGTTGCTTTGCCACTGTAAAGACTGGTGCACACCAGCGACTAGCAGCGGTCACGCGACCATTTGCGAGTAATCTCACGCAGTCGCGAACGGTCGCAAATGGTCGCAAAGCGACTGCTTCGGCTGGTCGCTGCCTGACCGATTTCGCACTCACGCGCCTGCATTCGCAAAGCTGCTGGAACTAATCAGCGATGCTCAATTTTTTTTTGCTGCGCTGGTGTCTTGCTGCCAGATACAAACGAGTGCGTTTCTTTGGGTCGGGGGCACCATGGCCACCACCAAATACTTGCCTTAGAGATGACAGGGTGCAGCAGCTCGAGAAAAGTGTCGAATGTACGTGACGGCATTTGCAAGAAGCATAACACCGTCAAAGTAAAGAGAAAAAAATTGTGCGCTATCTTTTTCCCGTATTCAGAAACGTATTTTGTCTTGAACTTGACTTGTCACCGCCTTCAATGCAGCGCGTTTGGAACGCGTTTGTGCTGCTTTGTAGGCTGTGGCAAGTCAAGTTAAGTTCAAGGACCGTTTATGAATCCTTACGACTCGGAAATACTCCTCGTCGTATCAGCGCAGAACGGGAGGCAGGCGGCTTGCATGGCCAGCCAACTCCCTTGATTGAAAGGACGGTCACACCCACTACCGGCTTTTTTTCATTGAAGGCATCTGTGATGCCAGCGCTGATACCATGCAATAGCGCACCAGGACCATGACAATGTCTTGTTCTTCGCTAGAATCTAACTTGACGCTGTTGGTAACGCTGTGCTAGAACGAACGAAAACAAAAAATGCGGTGCGCTCAGTTTGCTCCGCCAAAGCTGGGTCGACTCACTCTGCTGGCGATGCCCAGCTGATCGGTGCCGGTCTTCAGAGTTCTCGCTGATAACAAGATCCGGACGTGACTTTCCGGTTTTGCGACTATCAGTCGCTCGCATGCAGCATCTGCCGGTGTGAAGATCGGTCGCTCTTTGGTCGCCAGTCGCGCGACCGCTCCTAGTCGCCGGTGTGCACCAGCCTTTACCCTTTCAAATTCTTTCTGGTTCATAATCGACTGCGCTGCTCCCTAATCCGCTTTCACTTTTGCATAATCACCAGGAACGTCAACATTGACAAAGTACTACATCGAAACACCGTTTATTACTTGGCTAATGCGAAACAATTCGCAGTATTCCGTTCTCGCCATGACAGCAGCTTCATCCAGCTGGCTTTGTTCGTGCACCTGACGGCCTCGACAGGCTTTCGCTATGTGTGCGTTCTTTGAGCAGATCAACCATGCAGGCTACAGTGTTCTTGAACTGGCAACACATCACCCTGTAGTTTCCAAGACATCTAAAACAGCATTACTTAAACTGCTGACACGCAACCGGGACGCGTTCGCCTCACCTTTGTTTTGTGCTTTCCTTCACGACTTGCGCGCCCAATTTCGCGCTCAATTTATGCTGTATATCTCTCTCGTGTCGGGTGGCCCTTACAGTATTTCGCTGCTTAGGCGCAGTTTCCACCGTCTCTGCGAGCTCGTGTGTGGCTTCGAACGTCAGCTCTTGTTCTGCTACGAAGTGTTGCGGAGCCATCGCATAAGCGATTCCGAAAACAAATCGGTCGTGGAGCATTTTGTCAAGCGTCAACTTCTCCTCGCCGAACCAACAGTTCCTGACTAAACTGCACAGAACCACTACGTAGTCACCAAGATATAGGCACTTCGCTGTGCTCCCGAACCAGCTGCAGAAATTCATTGCCTTTCTTCTCTTCTAACCACTACCACCACCATATATGTCGATTTCGTGGTCCCGTTTGAGAATAGATACCTGGAACAGAGTACTGATGGCCTTGACTCGGTGTTTTTTGACGGTGCTCACCATGTAGTTGAAATTCGGGGCCCCAAAGTCTCGACGAGCATCGCTATGAATGAGTAGGGTTGCGATCTTCTTGACAGTGAACATATGAATGCGTGGCCTTCGGTACAACTAGCGCCATTAGACGACACGTCACAGTAGGCACAAAAGGAGCAGCTTCACTTCACGCGCATCATGCCCCTGCAGCGATCATGTATCGTCTTCTAGCTGATTTACGGCTTCCCTGGTGATGCCTTTATGACCGGAACAAAAACTTGGGTGCATTCAATTCAAATGGCTTGTCTTTTACGCCTGACGTATCACTTCATTTTCCCCCTTTTTCCCCGCGTTTTTGTAGCCATACAGCAAACAGGCGAAGGATTGCAAAAAACCAAACTGTTAATTGGTACACGTTTGTCGAAAGACTGGTAGGTTTAATGAAGTTCTATCAGTAATATGCAACAGTTTCACTTAATGTTACAGAGGCATTTTGCCATGTCATCCTTTGAAAAACTAAATCAGTGCTGCCATTCTGGAAGGTGTAAAAAAAGTGACCCAAAGTTACGATGCTCTTGAAAATTCTGCTACTTCTTGCAAACCTTGAATTTGTGCACCGTCGTCGCGTAAACAGGATTTCGTACCGTAGCTCTATTCACGTATATTCCCACTTACCTTCACAAAATTTCATGCTTGCTATAGAAGCACCATAATCCGGCAATTTTCTATGCACTCGTTCACTACTTCTACAGAAACACAAAATATGCGTCAGAGAAAGCGCCCACATATTGACCCTGAAAATGCCAACAAAACATGAAATATAGTCAAGTTTCTTCGTACATTTGGTGCAACGCAATGGGAAGTTATATATTGTTGCCACTTTGAGGCAGACGGCTTTCTTACTGCCGTGTGCTACCCCGGACACGCGCTAGAGTTCGCCTGACGCAGTGCTCGCGCCGGCAGCATTTTCGCAGCTTGCCGGCACTGAGCGAAGGCGATAGTTTTCACTGCCGTTGCCTATAAGCGCTGGGATCTCCAAAAGCCGCGGGCTGCCGTGTTCCCTCTCAAAAATATTGCCACTGTACATTCCCGGTCCGCAGCAGCTCAGCAACACAGACCTTTTCTCTGCATCCAGGGTCTGGTTGTTGACGGCAAAGTAAAGTTCGATGTGCTCGACGTATTCTTCCAATGTGGCACCACCGTTGACATCAAACCGTGAAATGCGGCCTTTTCACGCCATTTTGTTGATTACGATGGCCCACACGGGCGTGGCCATGCTACATCTCCACAGTAATAACTGGCGTCCAGACAGCCGATATGCCAGCAAGTACAAAAAGGTTTATTTGAAATGTGCCCCGCCGCGGTGGTCTAGTGGCTAAGGTACTCGGCTGCTGACCCGCAGGGCGCGGGTCCGAATCCCGGCTGCGGCGGCTGCATTTCCGATGGAGGCGGAAATGTTGTAGGCCCGTGTGCTCAGATTTGGGTGCACGTTAAAGAACCCCAGGTGGTCTAAATTTCCGGAGCCCTCCACTACGGCGTCTCTCATAATCATATAGTGGTTTTGGGACATTAAACCCCACATGTCATTTTATTTGAAATGTAAACGTGCTTAAGTAAATGAACCGGCGCTGTCACGTGCACTCATGGTGGCTCATACAAGCGGCGCACGCCGCGTTGCTCCGTCGGTACGTCAGTGCATGACCTATCATACCAAACTTCTGCAAATTTTTGTCGAGTCAGTGTCAGTGAAATGCGGTACATATCAAAATTCGTGACGTCACGCGCGCCCTGAATTTATAAATGGTACTTTAGCCTTCATTTCTCCTGTAGTAATGCACGGTTTACGACATCAAAATTCTCAAGAAACACTTCATTTATAAACCATTTCACTGTTTTCGTAAGTGTTCCTTCAACGATCAAGCGTCAGATTGGTATACCGTAAAATTTGTGTCCAATTTTTTCAAGCTCTAAAGATATATAAACCTTTCAAAGAAGCATACGTTGGTCTTCGGTAAACAAGCGAGGCGAGTGAGCTGAATTATCTAGGGCACGTAATGACACCGTGACCACGGTAAGTGAATACTCATTAAGCGCAATCTGGGAGTAGAACGCGTGGTGGCAAAGAGAAAACGAATTTGGTGTTTTTCCTGTCGCAGTTATTCGCTGTCGCAACAACCCGCAAAATGTTTGTTTTCTACATTAGAAAGGATAGTATACTAGGCAGTGACCGACCATAAGAAATAATTTAAAAATTCATCGCATCGAAATCTCCTACAGACAAGAGAAAGAGCTTTTTTTCTTTCGCAGTGCAATAAACGGAACGCCCACACAGCTATCACTCCATAGACTATTTCTCGTGTAAATCTGTGATTAGATTTCCACAGTCGTCAACATTATAATAAATGTGAAATTCATGCTTGAAAATTGCGTCTATTTTTTTTCCTTTTTATATGAAGTGAGATTTCCCTTTCAGTAAACAATGGTAGGCATGATGGAATCTGTCTTCGCTGTGATCAAACCTATATATTAGAGGAGCGGGTAACCTCTTGCTGCTCCTACTACAGAAGAACTCATACCGTGGCAGATTTATACTACCTTTCTCTCTAAGCAGGGAGCGGGGTTACTACTACCAATGCTAGCAGCGCATAGAAGGGGTCCCAAACATGCGGCCTGCGAGCCTCTCGCTTGCAGCCCGCGCCATGCACATGCCTGTATTCATCCTCACATCACATTCTTTTCATAATAACAAGTATATTGCTTAGCTACGCCAGCATTATTCATCTAAACCAGGGGTCAGTAACCAGCAGTCCACGGCCGCAGGCGACATGCGCGGCTGTATTATGCGGCATCAGACCCCCGCCCCTCTTTGCTTGGCACTGCGTATCTGAAGACTTACACGACTTTTCTGTTCACTTAAAAGGGTATTCGCATTCAAAATAAACCTAATTTTAATCCACTGTCACATACTAAAATCAATTCCCAGAATTTGTACGCCTTGACAGCAAATTCTCGCAACCCACCCCCCTTTTTCAGTAAACTTATTTGTGGCTCCCGGTTGCGTTGACTTCATGCAACTTCACCCTACACATCATATTGTTGTCGATTACTAATATAAAGCAATGTTTTCCTGAGACACGACGTGTGATTACTATGTGGCGAAGAATAACTGTTAAACAAAAACTATACGCGAGAATCGGCAGCCAAATACATTCATTTTAGAGACTGGTATCGACAAGCTGTTAGATTCCTGGTGCCAATTGTCCTTCAAGAATGATCAGTACAGCATATGAGCATATGAGTTAATTTCCTCCTCCTCGACTAGCTTCTACACTAGCTAAGAAAGAAAGATGTTTGAGGTTCGGAATGGGTCCCCTCGATGACTCGAGTGCACGGTGGCAGCGCGAAGGAAGAGCCGTAGTCCGGTGATGAGACACTTTATTGCAGCCTCAGGCGTCTGCCCGAATCCAAGCCCGAACCTCCGCTCTCCCCTATTTAAGATTCAGACGTCCTCTTTCCTCGGTTGAACAAAGGGTCTTCACACAAACCACTCACACGTTGGGACTCGCAACATCACAACCAATCGCAGAAACACTCTAATACCAGCCACTACAGTGGTAAAAATTACGTTATGAAATATACCACGAGAGGGAATAGGTTCTCAGCCTCTCACACTCTCTCCTAAGTCAGGCCGTGCTGCCTCCGCCGGTCGTCGTTCTCACGCTCGGGCTTCATCAAATTTTCTCATTAACATCGCTTCGTAGAAGCCTCCATGAGCACGGAGATTACACCATCTGGCCCTGAGCGTTGACCAGGTGTGCATACGACAGCGAGACGCCCGCCATACTAACAACCCTCGCTAATGACGTATAGTGGGGGAGGATGAGCTCGTGTCTATGCGGCCACTATGTCTCGGTCAGCCCAGTGGTCGCGTCCACGCGTCATTCTCAATGGCACGCGTGCATGCCAACAATGGCTTAAACTAAGACGGCGTTGCCTGGCCTGCTTCTTGCCAGACGCGTTTTCGAGTAAGCCTTCCCCTTCTAGTCCCAAACGGGGACGACCTTGACAGCTCGACCCATGAACCCTGTGAACGAAGGATTTTCCTTTATTTTCCGCGCGTAGGTCTCCCACTTTCGCCTTCGTGGAACCGATCAGCTTCGTTAGTTGACGGGTCGGGAAATGGCTCCGCGCTCTGCATTAGCCACTATAATTGCGATACACACTACACGTCGCTAAAAGTTACCTGATACTAACTATATGGGACATAGGAAAAGTTTTTTTTTCAAGTAGCCCCGTTGAACAACAACTTCAACACCCCCTCCCCCTGCCCTTGGTTTTAAGTTGTTCACAATCTTAGCTGTGTGACTGTACGTCGCCCGCTGACCGAAGTGAGTTTGAGACTCCAGGTCTGTAGGGAATCGCACTCTCTTTACACTGGTAAGGATCCATCGAATTCTGTCATGTGTGATTGTACATGAGTCGCCTTTGTTTTTGTTGTTTTTCTTTTCAGGAAGGCAACCGGGTGAGGTAAATCCTGATGACGCTTTGCCCATCAAAGTACCCGACAAAGACCCGTTGTCTGCTCGCTTCCACCAAAACACGTTGCCCTTTTTCCGCTCCAGAGCATGCCTAGGATGTAGACTGGGTAAGTGCTGCTGTGAATAGCAAAATGTTATCGTTTTGTTGCCTGCCCAAATTCAGCCGGCGGTATGTAGCAGAGTTTAATGGAAGGAGCTGTTTCGGTTCATTGCTTCAGGTTAAAGTACCCGCAGGTACCCGCAATACATAATCAGAGGGCCGTCACGCGGGGAATGCGACGGTGAGGACGAGAAAGTTCGTGGCATATAGTGATAGCATCAGGTGGGTCGTGTTCAATCAGTGGTTCGCGGCGCCGCCAGGGCAGCGCTGAATACCATGGTTGTAAATACAGCGATTATTCGCTGCGCGGCGCAACGCGGCTTGGAATGAATGGCCCGAGTTAAGAAAGAACGCAGCATGAAACAGAAGTGATCCTAGAAAAAGAGAAAATGAAATGATAATCTTTTGCCACTGAACAACCATTCAACGAATGGCGTCAGCTTGTTTAACGAACACTCTTGCCTTCACCATCACAATCACTGTCACAGTTTCCACCAACAGCCACGTGATCCAAGTATCCCACTTCATTCATATGGGTGCACACAAGGGCGGCAGCAAGGGACAAAAAGAGGGGGGGGGGGGCATTCTCTGCTACATACAACGACATAATATAAGGGGGCGGGCACTACGACGAACTTTACTCCACCGCCTTGAAGGGAAACCCCGAACACACCGCAGCTTCAGTTGGGAAGCACCATGCATGGGATATTTTTGTACATCAAAAGAAGTTGACAGAAAAGAATAATAATATCATTCAGAAACACCTGAGAGCTTGAAGCACGCCAACGGAAGGTTCAGAATATAAAAAAATGCAAAAAGTTCTCGTGAGCTTTCCCACCATTATGACACTTAATCTGAAAAGGTGCCTTTGTACAGGTTCGCCCTACACCGATGGTCGAAGCGATTTGGTGGACTGAATTCAGGCAACAATATATTGTTACCACAAATTAAGCCCACAAAACGCTCTGAGCGATTTCTCACTTTTTGTGACTAAAATTTATAGCAGGTGTTTAAAGAAACGCCTTCCTCAGAAAATTACGTAAATGTGATATTTATACAATGTCATCGCCATTCTTCTGTAGTCATTGGCATCCTAAAGGGGCCCTCTAACACTTTTCACTACTTCATAGTTGTACAAGTTTTTCGAGCTGGTTGCGTACATTGACGACTCAAAAGATAAGTGCCATAAGAATGGCAGCAGTAGAGCCACGCAGCGCTATGTTATTAGGCGTAGAGATATCAAAATACACAGAAATGTATGCTCACCCTAAACTCAAGTTCCGCGGGCTAATTTTACTGTGTATTCCTCAGCCTAAGACATCGGAAGCCTGCCGAATGATATTAACTAAAAGCCCTACCGTACAGAAAGCTCGCATGACATATTGCCTGGTACGTCCAGCGCATTAAGGACGCTGTTGCGATGGTAACAAACAACGTGGTACTTGAAGAGCGAACGACACATGCGAAACGAGCTAACTCGAGAATGCTTCTATGTTTTGCAGCTTTACTGATCTTTTTTTTTGCAGTGATGTATATATATCAACCACGACCTCCTCCTATAAATAACTGACCTGCTCATGCCACCGCTCCCCATGCGCTAGATTTGCTTCTGCTTGTTTAGTTCTTTTTAGTTCTCGAAAGTGCCACAGAACACCATGACGCCACAACCTACCCTCAACACTGCAGCCGCCAAAGCGCTTTTATGCGTGGTGCGTGCGTGCACTGACTAGTTTTTGTGTCATTTCAAGGTTACCACAATATTTGTTGAAGACTCGGTAGCGTTAGGGTACGCCAGGTACAGCACCTTTCACACAATGGTGTTCTGCTGCATACTCTTCTAAAAGTCGAGTGGATGGCGGTCAACTGCTGGTATATTCTTTCACGAGTTTCCCGTCACTCACATTCGACTGGATTGGTTGAAGATACTGTTGCTGGGATAACAGATATATTTACAGGTAGGTGAGACACCCCAGGGCTGCCGGCATCTCGCCCGGCGAGTCGGCTTCTTCTTTATCAATTCGTTTACGACGGCGGAGCCATGCCCACTGCCTCGTAACATTACCCCGGCGGGCGAAGTGCCACCACGCCGCCGCTAAATCAATCAGGACTGACACTATGGTAGTGTTTTAGTCGAGACACTTGAACAAAATCAGTAGGTGGTGGGGCAGGCGATAAGCGTGGTGGGGCAGGCGGTAAGCGTAGTTGAACAGGAGTGATGAGGTAGTCGACGATGGTGACCTTGCGCAGAAATTTTTAAGACCCTGGGTATCGTTGGTGGAGCTTCTCGCACAAGCCTACAAGTCGATACGGCGTCTAAAGTAGGACGAGAAACAGGGTAGTCAACGTCAAGGTGCCAGTCACAGTAGCGAACTTTATGTGAGGCCTGAGAAATAGTTAGCCTAGTGTGCGCGATTTGGCGAGCGACGCGGGCTTGAGAAGCAACGTCCTGAGCATACACCATTGGTTTGGTAGTATCAGAAAAAAGGAGTGTGTCGAATGGCAACGCAGGGTTGCGGCCATACAGAAGAAATAACGGAGGAAAGCAGGTGGTATCATGCCTTGACGAATTGCTGGCAAACGTAACGTAGGGGAGCGTGGTCATGAGAGGCGTATATGTGGTCATGAGAGGCGTATATGAACAACATGTCCGTAAGAGTTCGGTTGAGACGCTTCGTGAGATCGTTGGTCTGCACATGGTAGGCAGTAGTAGGGTGATGTTCGGCAGAGCAGCTACGGGGGATTTTGTCGATAACTTTTGCGAGAAAGCAGCGTCCACGATCCATAAGAAGCTGGCGCAAAGCTCCAGGCCGCAGAATGACATCATTCAGTAGAGAGTCTGCGACGTCTGTAGCGATGCTACTTGGCAAGGCACGAGTTATAGCGTATCTGGTAGCATAGTCAGTTGCGACAGCGATTCATTTGTTGCTTGACACGAATGTCCGGAATGATTCGAGCAAGTCGAGGCCGACGCGGTAGAATGGTTCCGGGAACATGCCGATAGGTTGGAGCAGGCCAGCCGTACGGAGAGCAGGACGTTTGCGACGCTGGCAGCGCTCGCAAGCAGCGCCATAGCGGCGCACAAATTTATACAGACCAGGCCAAAAGAATTGTTGCCGCACGCCGCGATAGATGCGTGAACAACCCAGGAGGCCGGCCGTCGGAGCGTCGTGCAGATGTTGAAGAATGATGGCAGGCAGGTGTCGGGGAATAACTATCAAGAATTCCGGGCCATCAGGCTTCATGTTTCGGCGATACAGAATTTTGTTGCGGAGGAAATATTGACGGGGCAAAAGGTCAGAATGTCCTGAAGATACTCGCTCAATTACCGTCTTGAGGGTTGCGTCTCGGTGCTGCTCTTAACCGGTGTCGCGGAAATCAGATATGGCGAGTACACAAGAATCACTCTCATGGACAGCGAGGCTAGCAGGGTCCACCGGATAACGCGAGAGAGAATCGGCATCTTGGTGCAATCTTTCAGACTTACAAATTAAGACAATGGAATACTCTTGGAGACGTAGAGCCCAGCGACCGAGGCAACCAGTTGGGTTGTTGAGGAACCACAACCAACACAGAGCGTGGTGGTCTGTAATGACTGAAAACTCCCGGCCATACAAGTAGGGGCGCAATTTCGCTACAGCCCAGACCAATGCTAGGCACTCGTGCTCCATTATCGAATAGTGTCACTCAGATGTGGAGAGATGGCGGCTGGCGTACGCAATAACACGCGCTTGGCCTCTCTGGTGTTGAGCGAGGACGGCGCCAATGCCGTGAGCACTGGAGTTTGTGCGAACTTCCATCATCGCGGAAGGGTCGAAGTGAGTCAATTTTGAAGTGAGCAAGTCGATCAGCGTGAAAAACGCAGCTGCTTGGTCTTCGCCCCACGAGAAAAGGCGTTCTCTTTGAGAAGATCAGTTAGTGGTCCTGCAATTGTAGCGAAATTGCGTACAAAACGTCGGAAATACGAGCATAAGCCCACGGAACAACGAACATCTTTGGTAGTGGAAGGCAAAGGAAAGTTTTTGACAGCGCTATTCTTATCAGTGTCCGGTTGGAGGCCAGCAGCACTTACACGATGACCAAAGACTCAAACTTCTCGTCAGCGAAAATTGCCCTTTTTCGAGTTCAGCTGGAGTCCCGTTCGATGAAATACGGCTGGAATGGTCGACAAACGTGTTAGGTGGCTTTCAAAGGTTGCGGAAGAACAATCACATCGTCGAGGTAGCTAAGGCAGCTGGACTATTCATAACCACGGAGGAGAGAGTCCATCATGCGTTTGAACGCTGCCGAGGCGTTTCACAGCCCAAAAAGTACAACCTTGAACTAATAAAGGCCATCCTGTGTGGAAAGCGCGTTTTTTCGCAGTCTAAGTCATCGACAGAAATTCACCAATAGCAAAAACAGAGATCTAATGATGAGAAGTATCACGTGCCATGAAGGCAGTCAAGGGCGTCGACGATTCATGGCAGCGGGTATACGTCATTGCGGGTTATCTTTTTGAAGGCACGGTAGTCAATTCAAAATCTCTAACTGCCATCTTTCTTTTAAACTAAAACAACAGGTGATACCCATGTACTTCAAGACGCCTCAAGGCCTTTTCGGAGAGCATATTCTCGACTTCTTGTTGTATGACCTGCCGTTCAGTCTGGGAAACACGATATGGTTACCTTCTACCAGGAGTAGCATCGCTGGCATGTATTTGATGACGCACGATTGACGTTTGACCCAAAGGGCGGTCATCAATCGTCGAAAATATCTCGGTAGGTGGTCAGAACGTGGTGGAATCGCGCAGCCTGACAGAGCAGAAGATTAGGAGCAATGACCATCGTGATTTCGTCGGTAGGTGCGTTGAATCAGCTGGCTGCAATAGGAGACGAGCAGTCCAACTGCCTCATAACAATATTTACAGGTAGGTGAGACACCTCAGGGCTTCCAGCATCTCGCGTGGCGAGTCGGCTTCTTCTTTATCGATTCGTCTATGACGGCGGAGCCATGTCCACTGCCTCGTTACAATGTGTCGACAGGTTTGAATCAGTAATTATGTATTATTGGCCTGGGTCAATGCTAAAAGCTTGTGGAATAGAACAGGAACAGTTCAAAGTGATTTAGCCAGTTAGAACGCATTGTTTAGAATGATACTCGCGTTTATAGATAACATTTCTCTTTACAGAAATGAAGCGCGAGAAGGGTGTTGTCTTGTAATGCGCTATATTATGCTGCTTCAGTGATAAAAAGCTTACTGACATCGCCAGTTAGACACACATGGAAATGCTATTGGCGCTTGAACAGTGGCAATAACTGCATCAAACTGCTGCAAGTGCGAGAAATCACTGTAACAACATTGCCGTAACACGCCGGTGTTATCCGGCGCTTCCATCAACCTTCAGATGTTCACCAGACGACAGCACAACTAGTCCCTTCTGTTGTTATCAGCGAACATTATCATTGAAGAAGAATATGCGGGACGATAGATCAATATGTGGGCTTTAACGTCCTAAAATCACTATATGACTATGAGAGATGCCATAGTGAAAGGCTTCGAAACTTTTGATCACCTGGGGTTCTTTAACGTGCCCCCAAATCTGAGTACACGGGCCTACAACAATTCCGCTTCCATGAAACATGCAGCTGCCGCAGCCGGGATTCAATCCCGTGATTGCGGTTCAGCAGCCGAGTACCTTGTCCACAAGATCACCACTGCGGGGGGAATATGCAGGAAAAGAAAACTTACACGGGTCATCGCATGCGTTGTTAGTATACCGTATGCGTCTTGATTTGCGTCACAGAAACTTCGATTTCAGATTTCAACTCGTTACAAGATTGCCGTCTTGCTCACATTATACTTATTCTAGACAGCGGTTAAGAGGAGTGCACTGTGCAAAACAAACGGGTGGTCTGTCGGATATTGGTCGCGTTCGCCTTCGCTTAGACAGGGACACAAAGGGCTCAAGCAGACCGAGTTCCTGTAATAAACATCCGGGAGCCAACCACTACGGTGCTTCTCACAGCTAGAATGTTGCTTCGATTCGTTAAATTTGCGGATTGCTCGAGCGGCACGTTGAAAATTGAAAAAAAATAGTAAAAACGCTCGCGCACGAGTGACCCACAACTGCAATGCGTCATCTACAATGAGGGTAAGTTGGGGTGGCACCTGGTGGTATCTCCGGTTCATACGCGCCAATTTTCGAGCCCCCACACCTCCATAGGTGTGACGCCGGTGAGCAGGTCGTAAGTTCATAGGCGGAGGTCGTGATGTCAACGCTCTCACATTTTTCTTATATTCTTCAAATAAATGCACCCGGAGCGTCACAGGCATGTTTCCTACAGCACATGATGTTCGGCGCATTCTTTTACCAGCTTTGCAGTTTTCAAGCTTGAAACATCGGAGAGCTTTATCCTCTGTTTGTTTGAGTGAAAAATTGTGGTTTTGAAAAAATAACTCCAATAGCGATCCCTGCTTGGTTGCAATGTCGCGATCACATTTCACCTTACTTTTATAAAGTCATATGGTGGGAGCGTTCCAGCGCCATTCCCGCTCGCAGTAGTTCTGGCGAGCACCACTACGAGTAATGCAGGAGGCAACCTGCCTGTATTTCCGCTGGATTCTTCCTCCTCTTCTTCCTCCTGATGTTTAAAAGCTTTAGAAGGCCCCTTTTAGATGGTAAAGACATCATTTATGAATGCTATAATTCATATTTGTTTAGTTGTGTTTGGTGGTTACGTCGGATACCGGCATTTAATTGCTTTATGTGAATAGCCTTTCACGAACCACCCAGAGAAATTCCAACTTTAAAATACTTCCATTAAAAACATCCATTGATTGTTTTAGCTTTTTTTTTGCCTCCCACCATTGACTCTTGAACTGGACTCGAAGACTCTCAGCGTGGGTAGACTTATGGTGAATTAGTGGAACAACTGCCAAATTTTGTTCCCTTATAAACTGAGAGTATCTTTGTTCTATTGTTTTCTTTTATATATGTAATAACGCTCCTTCATGTTTTAATATTAGTGTACGTACGTACTTTCTGCTGTAGTGCGTTGCTATACACAGTGTGATTAAACTCGAGGGCGGTTGAACGTCCCAAAACCACCATATGATTATGAGAGATGCCGTAGTGGAGGGCTTCAGAAATTTCGACCACCTGGGGTTCTTTAACGTGCACCAAAATCTGAGCACACGGGCCTACAACATTTCCGCCTCCATCGGAAGTGCAGCCGCTGCAGCCAGGATTTGAACCCGCGACCTGCGGGTCAGCAGCCGAGTACCTTAGCCACTAGACCACCGCGGCGGGGCTGCACAGTGCTTTTTGATGTCCTAGTCATTTCGCTCTCGAACTGTGACCTTAGCGTAACAAGGATATTCATGTCTATCGAAGAAGATCCTCGCTCCTCCAACGCTGACGGCGCACTGCAATTTCCGCCATCTGCCCTGCGCATGAAAAACCGTCTGGGCATTCCTACAGAGTTCTGCGGTCTTCGAGAGAGTGGTGTAAAAGGCGGGATCAAAGAATACGACATCGTCGGCGACTTCCACAGGCGGGGCAACCCAGTGAAGTTCTCGAGCATTCTCTTTCATATGTGATGTGACTAAAACATGACTCCGAAGAGATAAACCATATCTTTCTGACTGGGACACGTTCGCCCAGCAGCTTCATCAAATTGTTGGAACTCATACAGTGTGCTATCAGGCCACAAAGAAGTTCACTGAATGAAGATATTTACCCGAGAACACTATATAAGCATGTCTCTGCATTGTAAGGGCACGTTAACTCCATCATGTCTCTGACCGACCAAATCTGCCACATTATTGGGACACCAGTACCGTGGCCTTCACTACGCAAGATCTTCACTACGCCCTTACTACGCAAGCTCTTGCCACCACTCAGGTTGTAATCACCATTGGCTCACGTCTAGAAAAATTGCGCTCTCTTTTTCTATGCTATATTGCGGACAACAACCGGGTGCCTGAGCCTCTCGATTTGTCCCCGCCGATTCGCGACATCATTAATCATCAACTTGTTCCTGCGCATCGAGAACACTCTCTTTTGCAGAAACCATCTTTCGAGACGTCACGTGGTAAAATATTGCATTACCATCATGGCTGACATGTTTTGATGGCCGCTGCGCATGCCAGACGCTAACGTATGCCGAAGTTGAGATTCTATCTTCGTTGACCAGCTTACCTTTACCTACACCATGAGACCATAAAGTGTCACCGCAGCTGTGTGCAGAGTCATACTACACCGCTCAGTGCCCTCCTCGGCCCGTATATTCCAACTGTGGCTGTTCAAGACCCATCTCCTGGTTGTGCCGAATACGCCATCAGGACGAGCACCTAGGAATGCGCGGCTACGCTCCGTATAAATGCCCTAGCGTTCGTCCGACCACGAGCTACAAGTGAGGGCTCTAGCACTATGGCTATAGACATTCACTCTCTCCTCCCTACCATTTTTTATGATGTGAATAAGCGCGAGTATCGCGGCAGGTTACCTATACTCGGCATTGCCGTAAAGTGACGTCTCTACGACCCGCCTGACTTGTGACGAACCTCCCTAATAAAAGTTCCCGAATCTGTTTTAGGAGAGAAAGCTGCATCGACCGTACAGACAAAATTCTTCCAAGGCAGCATCGCCTCATATAGTCAGATGGTCGCTATCTAGTGTTTGTCGAAGGTGTACGCGTATAGAGGCTCCTGTGGACACTGGCGTTGCCATTTCGTTTATCCTTGCTGATGTTGGTTCCCTCTTCCAAAAATTGGCCACATATAACATCCACCCACCTCTCCTTGAAGCGAGTGACATAACCTTCGTTCGTTGGCCCAGTGTACGTTTCGTGTCTGCTTAGTTGGCATTCATCATCACAATGTGTCGGCGATGTCGTGAGAGCACCCACGAACTAATCCTAAGGTGAAACTTCCTGTGTTCTGCGTATTTTCGTACCTTGTCATTTCGTACCTCATACATCTGAATGCCACTGAGTGTTGGCCACCTGAACATGAAGGGCGCATTCGCATATGAGAGTTCAATACAGACTACGACTATCTAAGCTATTGCGAAAGGCAATTACCTTTCATTTCTTGGTGACGCTCTTTCATTTCTCTATAAAGTAGACAGATACGTATCATATGTCAAGTTGACAGTTTGTCAATGTAATGTCAACAACTGTTTTAAAAGGTTTTGTTAAAGGAGTATAGTAAATGCTTCTTTTATCATTTATTCTTATATTTGCAGGCTTCAGGGAGCAAATGAATTCACGTACTTCATACGCCGACTTGTCCGCTGTGTACGGGGTCAGCAAGGAAATTTTGGAGACGCTACGGGAATTCCGCGGAGGTAACGTTCAGGTGCTTTTTACATGTACACTTGCAGTGAAAATCAGTGATAGATCAGAGATGCATTCAGCATGCATATCGAAAACCCTCTTTGCGTAGTGAAACCAAAAGATTTTTAGGGGGGGGGCGGATCATATTAGATAATAATTATATTACGCACGTGGTCAGTAGTTTTTTCCAACTGCACACTCCCAGTGCAATACTTCTCTACATTTATTATGCGTTACTCAGAACTCTGTCCCTATAATAACCAGATAAGGTGTAAAGAATGTTGACCAAATTTAACATATTTTCATGTGCGAAGCTATTTTTATGAAATAAAGCACGTGTGCGATTGAGGCACGGGCCTGTCTTAAAATCCTCAGTTCACAAATATTTTTACGACATTTAAATTCAATGTCTTTGCGAAATGCTTCTTCTTCGGCGAGACTTTAGGTTTTGTTGCTTCGGTGCGTTTATTGCCAAATCTCTGAACTGTTTATTAAAGAAACAATCACAACGACGTGCCGAGAAACACTAAGAGGTGTCACATGGCAGAGCACCCAATTTTGTGTATGCTGATCTTAGCCACGCGAATTCAGTATATAGGCTGTGTCACTAATATCAATACCGACTTCAACAAAAATTGCTTATAATAATGTGAGTCATGGTGCAACATCAACTGTAATGGGTCTTGTGTGGAAATAACCTGCTTACAGCAGTGCTCGCATGCCGCAATATTTATTATAGCAGTGATTTCTCGCTTTTTTCGTGTTCGTTCTGAAAGGTAAGGGGCAGTTAAATTCTTGAGAAGAAAGAAAGCGAGCAATTCGAGATGCTGAAACACCACCCACAACAAAACCTACCCCAGTGCCCCTTCAGATTTGAGTTTCGTTTCACCGTACACAGACACAGAATTGCGGCAAAACTCACTTGCCAAACATTGACATGTAGGGTTTACCCTCCACAAACCACCATATAATAGTGAGGGACGGCGTACTGGAGGGCTCCGGAAATTTTGACCACCTGGGTTTATTTAATGTGCACGCAAATGTGAGCTCACGGGCCTACAGGGTTTTCACCTCTACCGAAAATACAGCCGCCGCAGCCGAAACTTGATCCCGTGACCTGCGCGTCAGCAGCCTAGTGCCTCCACCACTCTCGACTACCATGGCTGGGCGGCAATACTCACTTCTGAAAGTCACTGTGCCTTGTGGGTGATGGTGGCGTTTGTGCTACAACTTGGAGTTGGACTACAACGTGAGCTTCCAAAAGTTTCAGCGTCCAAAACTATAGAAGCGTTGTTAAAAATTGCCTCTATGAGGCTTCCAGTAGCCCTATAAAGGCATACAGGTTATGAAAAAAATCGACAGTTTTGTCATCCTAGCTTATTGCGAAAACCCGCACCCCCAGCGTGATGCCAATACGTTTTCGGCACTGGTACACACTGGCATTTACTGGCACTCCAGTGAGCGTACTAGGGAGCAGCCCGGTCGCACTGGTAGGGGCGCTGGCATGATCAATGTGATGCTGGTGCTTACTGGGAAGCGCTGGAAGCACTGAAATTTTCGTAGGAGTGTACTGGCGCATACTGAAACATGCGCTAGTTCTCTCAGTGCTGAATGCATGCTTATGCAGGATGTGCAGGAATATTTTTTGGTATTGTTGGATATACAACACTTGATTTGATGGTATGGATAGATGCCACCCAAGCAAATCCCAAGCATTCCTCAAGATTTGTTGCTTGGAAGAGATAAAGAATAAGCGCAAGACATTCATGACGTTTCATTTGGGAAATCACTTTCCTTTTGATGTTCTTTTGGAATGAGATAAAAAATGTGTCATAACCATAAAGCATCCAACACGGATTATTTTGTTTCTAGCAACCTTTATTTTTATTGTGCACGCAAGGTCGATTCTGCATTACTTGTGGCGGTGAATGTGCGTGTTGAAGCAATTATTGCACGTTTTTTGCATGTCTCCCGCGTATACCGATTTCGTATCAGGTACGTATTCTTGTAATGATTGTATGCAGCAGTGTTTAAAGCCATGAGCTAGGCACCACTCCAAACAGAAACAGCGAATCAGTTGCGCCACAATGTTGACGAGACACAAATGTGCTTTGTAGATTGCTTCACAAGCGTTCCCAGTGGAGCCGAAAAAAACAGCTGTTGAAACGGCCACACCACACCACACTGGGAGTGCATGTCTGCCAATGTTTGTCCTTCTACTTGCTTCAGGTACAGTTTAAGTAACAGGTAGAAATCTCCCGAAGCTTAAACGAAGAAACTTCAAGCATCGCAACTCAGATACTTAGAGAGCGGTCTTACCCAGTGCCCCGGCCAAGCGAGCATTAAGCCTATCGTGCCGGAAGCATCGGTATGCATGTTACCGGTGCTTGTTGCTTTGAGCACACCCAATTTGAACCTTTATAATTATCTGTAAAGTAAAGTTTACATATCCGTCAAACTAAATAAACCATTTTTTCTTGTGTGTGCTGCACGTACAAGGAGCGATGACGATCGATGCGTCGCGCTCTCAGTAAAGCAGGTCACGAAAGCTGCCTGCCGTACTAACCGATACTTCTCTGACTTGTGTGTAAGAACACGCAATTTCCAGTTGGCAATTTGGAACGCCTTACTGATCTAACACAGTGGCATAATCTTTCAACAAATTTCAATACTATTTCTTAGTATGGTATTTAGTTGTAGGAATAGGCATAACAGAAAATATGTACACTGGCACGCCCGCTGTACAGCCACTGGAGATAAAATACAGTTCACGCGAGATGTGGTGCGGGCTTGTTCGTAGCTCATATTCAGCAAGTTTCCTTGTAGCGCTTGTGATATAGAAGAAAAGAAGGCTCATCAAGAGAGGCAGTGCGCTAACTTCCAGCGTAGTATATTCTTGGAATACACAGAACATTTATGCACTTGCCCAACGAGTCACAATTATTTGAGCACGAGAATAAAGGGGCAACATAAATATAAGTACATACGTGAATATATATACACATACACAGATTATATCAAGGCTTGCGCTATCATTGACTGGCTGACGCACATATCTCCAAGTTCAGGAATCTGTCCAGCTTCTATTATAAGACGAGTCATTTCACGTTTGCTTTCAGCTATTATTCTGGTCTTTTTGAAGATAAAGGAACAGTGATGCTGTTTACAAAGTTTCGCGAGAAAACCGTCACTGCCAATTTTTTTAATTTATTTTTATATTTGTAAACAGCCCATCGTAAATCGCATTGTAAACAACATTGTTCTGAAGCGTGTACGTGCGGGAGAAGCAGTCATGACTGCGCGGCGTCAATTCCAAACATCAACTGGTATTACTCGATTTCTCTCGAGTTTCCGGAGAGCAATGGAGAGTGGCGCGGCAACTTGGCTTGACTGCTGCCACAGGACTTCCCGCCTAGCAAGTTGTCAAACAAAGTTACAGGTCCAGGCGAGTGCGTGCTTTTGATAGCCGCCCGCTGTGAGTCCACCGGGAGGACACCGTGTTGACTTGGGCTGGCATGAGAGCTGGGGGCCCAGGCGATTATTCCTTTAGCGGAGGCAACACGACGTCGTCACGGTCCATGTGTGCTGGCTTGACGCGTTCGAAGGACACAACCTGCTCACGGCTGCTTCTCTTGATTGTGAATAGTTTGTTGACACGGCGGAAGACTTGAAGCGGTTCATCATAAGGTGGCTGAAGAAGCCACCAGACTGCGGCGGCTGCATGTTTGATGAAGGCGGAACTGTTGTAGGCCCGTGTGCTCATATTCAGGAGGCACGTTAAAGAACCCCAGGTGGTCGAAATCTGCGAAGCCCTCCACTATGGCGTTTCTCATATACATATAGTGGTTTTGGGACGTCAAACACCACATATCAATCAAGAGGTCACCGGACTGAGTCGTGTCGTACAAACAGATATGTTCAAGATGCAAGCTGTGAGCTGACGTGCACTACACACGACTCTGGGCGCCAGGGGCGTACCGCACGCAGTTTACTCACGATGTTGCGTAGACGAAGTGCATAGTTGCTGCAAGCTATGGAGGCCTCTTCTGAGCCACGTGCAAACTGCTCTCCTAGCAGCCTGAGTGTCGTGCCGTAGACAAGCTCAGCGGCACTGCAGCCAATTTTCTCTTTCAAAGTTTAACTTGAATGCCTCGCCTCCGCTTAGGGGGGTCAGTTAGCCCAAAATTTGCAGTGCACGAGCCAGCAACGCAGGGAACAAGAAGCTTCTTTATAGCATTACTCAAAATAATTAACAACAGCTTTCCGAACCGGCTCAACACGACCCTGAAACCACACAGAACTACCGAAAACGAGGAACAAACAATCCCCGCAGACTGGCGTTAAATGGGTAATATGCCGCGAAACAGCAACAGGAAAGTAGGCTTGAAACATAACAGCAAGAAATAATACTCACACGCAACTCACAGTAGAATACGGGCCACCGGCTCGCCTTATAGCCAACGCCTGCAAAACCGGCGATGCCACGCCTGTGTAGCACGCACAGAGGCAGCATATTGCCGCGCCATAGTGCCTGCATTCAAACAACGCGCCCATCACCACGTGCACAGGGACATACATGCGCACCGTCTAGTGCTGCGCAGAGACGATGATGATAGCGCGAGAACCCAGCTGGCCCCTGCTGATGTGCACCACGCGCTTGGGACTCTTCTTGAAGAAGCAGAAGAAAAAGACATCTTTGGTGTTCTGCTGTAACGTGCTACGACCATAGTCTCTTTGAGTTGTGGGCACAGGTTCGCCCTTTAATAAATACGTTTTATTACACCCCGAGTCCTTCAACATCGTTACATTTCTGGTAGAGGTGCTGGGTAATGAATCAAAGCCCTACGAACCCAAGACAGCGTAGCCCTGACCACCAGCGAGTTTATCCTGCGGAGCCGACACCTGTGCATCAGGGGACCAGTCGCCGTCTTCGAGGTGATTCACCAGAATTCAGTCCACTCCACTTCACGCCAAGGGGAACTCAGTCAATGGACGCCGCCGCCATGCCAAGTCATGTAACAACAGCCCAAGTGGTGATAAATCAGCCTCACCAGCCACCAGTACTTCATGGCGACTCGTATGAAGACGTAGAAGATTGGCTGAACCTCTTTGACAGAGTGGCACATTTGAACGGTTGGGACGAGAGAGAGAAGCTCCGCCGCGTATACATTGCTTTGGAGGACTTTGCAAAGACGTGGTATGAGAACCATGAAACCTCCTTTACGACCTGGGATGAATTTCGGCGGTAAGCTCTGGCGACTTATGCCAGCGCGGATCGCAAAGAAAAGGCGCAGGCTGCGCTCGAATCCAGGAACCAACTCACCAACAAAAGTGTCGCAATGTATATCGAGGACATGATCCGCCTGTTCAAGCGCGCAGATTCCCATATGACTGAAGACAAGAAGCTACGCCACCTCATGCGTGGGGTGAAGCAAGAGCTATTCGCTGTTCCCGTCCGCAACCCACCACGAACAGTTTCAGAGTTTCATACGGAAGCGACAGCCATCGAGAAAACGCTAGAACAGCGGGCTCGACAGTACAATCGAGACATAAACTATGCACCTGCCAATGTCTTCTCTGGACGCCAGCGAAGTGACATGGACGCCCTGCGAGAACTCATCAGGTCCGTGATCAGGGAAGAGCTCAGCAAGTTGCAAGCACCTCACACTACAGCAACACTGTCTGTCGTCGACGAAGTACGAGATGAACTGAGGCAGATGATACGTGAGCCGGAGCGTGCGCCACAGCCAATCCAACGCATCCCAACGTACTCTGGAGTAATCAGACAACCCGCGGCGCACACCAATGCAGCAGTTGCGATGGCTTCTCCTTGCCCACAAACGGTACGCAGCGCACCTCGTCCACTGGAACCGACGGCTACCTACCTGCCACGAGCCCGTGGTGTAGCTCGCTACGTGGATCAAAGGCCCCAGAAAAGTGACATCTGGCGTGACCATGAGCGCAGGCCTTTGTGTTTCCAATGTGGGGAAGTAGGTCACCTGTATAGGTTCTGCCCTTACCGACAGGCAGGATTGAGGGGCTTTCTGTTGTACGCACCATGCCCTCGAAATGATGAACGGCCAACGGAGATCGAAGAGTACTTGTCCGCGCGCCAGAGCCCACTCACTCCACGCCAACATCAGCCAAGATCGCCGTCGCCCAGGCGTTACCGATCACCCAGCCCACGTGCTTCTTCCGCACGGTCTGGGCACCGTTCTACAAGCCCACACCAGGACAACTGAAGCAAGCGACCTGTGGAGGTGAGGCCGCTGATAACTACAGTTGCGAAGATCTTCTATTACGGTTTCAAGGTGACGATGCTAAGTTTACAGAGGATAAGCACAGCAGTGCGAAGATTACTTCAGATTTGCGGTTGAAAATAGACGGATACGAGCTAAATGCTTTAGTTTACACCGGCGCTGATTATTCGGTACTGAGTCACAAATTGGCAAAGAAACTGAAAAAGGTTGTGACAAAATGGAGTGGGGCACAGATACGCACAGCAGGGGGCCACACTATTACACCGCTCGGCAGATGCACCTCAAGGCTCGAAATAAGAGGCTTTACTTACGTTGCTGACTTCATCGTGCTGCCGGACTGTTCAAGGGAGCTTATACTAGGAATGAATTTTCTGCAAGCCAATGGAGCCATAATTAATCTGCGCAGATCCAGTGTAACGTTTTAGACCGAACAAGCTATGTCGGTGGAGGAATCGGAAAAGCGACGTCTTACTGTTCTGCGCGTTGTTGATGATGACGTCACAGTGCCACCACGCTGTAGTGTAATGGTGCTTATTGAAAATAAAGCATTTTGTGACCACTAAGGAATAGCGGATAGAAACGTAGAGCTCTTTTTAACCAAAGGAATTTGCGTGGCGAGGGGTGTTGTTCACTTAAGGAATGGCCGCTCAGTGGTCCTCCTTACAAATTTTGGGAATGAATGTCAGCACATCGCGCAAGATATGGCTATTGGCTATTTCCACAAGTTCTGCATGGCGACTGAATTATGCAGTTTAGCGACAACGCCAACCGCTCCACAAGAGACCTGCAACGTCGACGCATCAGTTAACGTCAACCATAGGCTCCCAGAATATCAAAAGATACGATTGTTCGCTCTTATAAAAGAGTTTTCGGACTGCTTTTCAACGTCCTCTAAGGTGCGACGCACGGCTATTGCGAAACACAGGATTATAACAGAAGAAGCCACGAGACCGATTTACCAACACCCATATCGAGTATCGCAAAAGGAAAGAGACGTCATCAAGAAACAATTGAAGGAGATGCTTTCAGATGACGTGATCCAGCATTCCAGCAGTCCATGGGCGTCTCCCGTAGTGCTTGTTAAAAAGAAAGATAACAGCCTTCGATTCCGCGTCGACTATCGGAAACTGAACAGCGTAACGAAACGGGATGTATACTCTCTGCCGCCTATCGATTATACACTCGATCGACTACGGAGTGCGAAATACTTCTCCTCCCTTGATCTCAAGAGCGGATATTGGCAAACTGAGGTAGATGAGCGCGACCGTGAAAAGACGGCATTCATTACCCCAGACGGCTTCTACGAATTCAAAGCGCTTCCATTCGGCCTGTGCACAGCGCCAGCTACGTTTCAGAGAATGATGAATGCTGTCCTCGCGGGACTGAAATGGCAGTCCGGCTTGGTGTACTTGGATGACGTTATCGTATTTTCCGCTACATTCGACCAACATCTAGAGCGACTACGCACAGTATTAGAAGTCATTCGTTCAGCAGACTTGACCATCAAGCCAGAAAAATGCCACTTCGCTTTTGAAGAGCTTCGATTCCTCGGACACGTCGTCAGCTCCGACGGCGTTCAGCCAGATCCCAAAAAGACAGCTACCATCGCGAAGTTCCCGACACCCAAAGACAAGAAGTCAGTACGTCGCTTCCTGGGTTTATGCGCGTACTATCGGCGATTTGTGGAAAATTTTTTCGAACATTGCTGAAGCACTTACTAAACTGACAATAGACGAGGTGCCCTTTATGTGGGAAAGTGAACAACAGGAAGCATTTGATGAGTTAAGAACACGCCTGCAAGCCTCTCCAATCCTCGCCCACTTCGATGATACTACCGAAACTGAAGTTCATACGGATGCGAGTAACGTCGGCCTCGGAGCCATTCTAGTCCCGCGACAATATAAGCTTTTCGTGGCAGGGTGGCAATGGGCTGACGATGGCCAGGTGCACATGTTCAATGTAAGAATTCATAGTGGGGAGTGTTTTTAGTGCTGTCAAGATATGGAGTTGCATCGTAGAGCCCTGGCAAGCTACACATTTACGTGTCCATCGTCTGACGTCCCACTACCCGCCCAGCCAGACAATTCTTGCCGTCACCACTTTTTTTTGCGGCGCTAATCACCGTATGAGACAGCCTTTGCAAGGACTCGAACACCTGGCGATGAACGCTTGCGGGCACGAACGGGCGAGTTCTGCTGACGCTTGTGTCACAGCGAACCTTTCCCTCGAAGCCGCGAAGTGGAAAGCTCCCAAGATTCAGGGCAATGGTCGTGGTCATCAGGTGTTTCGGTTCATCACCTTCAATTTGATTGGCTGCCAAAGCGGAAAAATCAATGTATAGTGTGGGCAGAATCGCGTTCACAGGATTACGTGAAAGGCCATTCGCTACCCAAGGAGAAATAAAACAAATTGCTGGAGTGGAAATCATAGCTTAAGAGTGAAGCCGTGCCTCGGACAGGATGGCGGCTGCGGCGGCGATCTTACTAGGGGCATAACAAAGTATCACCGTTCAGGGATTAGGAACGAAGCATTTCTCTCGCACGCCCAACGAGCGTTATGTGGAAACTTTTTCAGGTAACACAGTGCTCCAATTTTATCTTGCTGTAACTATTTTTCCTATAGTGAGCCTCTTATTGGAGGCAAAGTTCTTGGGAAATTCAGCCACCCATACTCGTATCTGTGTATTATTACGTCGGGAACAACTAATATTATAGAACTAACGTAGCATTTACCTAACATATCAAAGCCACTTGCTCTACAAGTGGGCACTAGCAGAAAAGAGCATGTTTCCGCCATCATGGCAGTGGCAAAAGCTGGCTTCACTTCTGCTGGCAAGGCATTGCGGGACTTTCCACTCCAGCAATTTTTTTAACCCTCCTTGCCGCTACCCCATTGTCACCACCTTTGACGTGGCAGATATCAGTCGCGAACTGCGATATAGAGGACATTTGGCGCATTCATAGGCTGTGTGCGTTCCACTGTCGGAGCATAGCGAGCGCAACGCATAAGCAAGCTGCTTGTGGTCGGTGAAGAGAAATAAACTGAGGCAGCTGTTTCTCGGCATGGATCCCAAACATAAACTGGTTTTATTCGGTTTTCTCTAGGTTTCGAAGAGCAGTGGATGGTGGCGCTGCCTGGCAGCTTGGCTTGATTGGGCTGCTACCCCAGTATCAAGCTACCCTATCTTTAAAAACACCAGAATATTAGCTAGAAGCAAATGTTAAATGACTCATCTTGTAATAGAAGCTGAGCAGAGTGCTGCACTCGGGTATATGTGTGTCAGCTGGCCATCGATAGCATATTCAGAAAAATATATACGGTATCTGCGCAAGCTTTTAGATTATCAGTGTGTGTGTATATACCATGTGACGCACGGCTTTGTTCGAGTCGAGCTTAGACTTACACACGTTAAAGATGATATATACAAATGAGTAAGTTGTACAGATAATGATCTGTCTAAATGACAGAGGGTAAGCAACTGTGCTCACACTAATACATCTCGCGGTGGAAGCAACTGCCTGGCCGCCACAATAACATTAAGAATTGCGTTGTGTACAGAGCTTTCACCGAGAAACATGCACGATTTATGTCCCACGGCTACGGTGATTAGAAGAAGACCACAGAAGTGAAACACGGTAATTGACAGAGGATGTTTGCTGTATGACCATGTAGGGGTCAATAAAGCGACGCATGAAATTTTCACATACGTCGGCAACACGCACTGGAGCCCATTGAAGGTTGTGTTCTTGAAGAGGAAAGGTGGCGGGACAATGAGTGGAATCATAGCGCGACTTCCGACCTTCTTGGGGGTAGTGTTTATTCGGGCAAGGTAACGGCATACGTGCGAGGCGAAACAAAAATTGTTTGCATAAAGGACCGGCTGAGGTCACTGGAGCCGAAAGAAACGAGGCATCCAGAGCAAAACCCGGTGATTGGTCATTTACTAAAATTTGCAGATCCCATGTACAGTGGAAATCAATGATAAGCGAAGCACGAATTAGAAATGTTGATATGTCACTTTAAAATGAGCACAACGTTACGAGGTTGAAGTGAGTCATGCCGTACATGACTTCCATGATATGATTTTCTTGTTCGGATGTGTCATATACCTTCATCATCTATTCATGTTAGGTGATGCGAAATTTAACATGTGGAGCTAGCGAAACGGCTACGAGCACGCTATGAGCATGGTATGTTGTCATCTTCTTACAAGACATGCGTGTCTCAATTAAGTTTGCACCAGTCATATATTTCGTCATTCTTTGATGTCACGTAACACCAAAGTTGGTATATGCGGGGCTAGCAAAACGGCCGCGAGCGAATCTTGAAGGGCCCAACATACTCTAATGTAGCGTTAACACACGCAACGCTGGGGAAAGAGACGCTGAATTAGCAAAACGCTAGCACTCTATTCTCTGACGCCAGGCATGACCAGCGTCCATCTGCGTGGCCCGACGGCAACCGGCGCCAAATGCGACATGCTGCGTTTCGGCATTTAGCGCAAATACCCAGCACTGCGCCTCTCTCTTTTGTGCTGGAGGGATTCCGGACGCGCTGAAACGCGCATGCGCCAAAGCAACTCAGCGCGGCGTGCGCCTGTGAGTATATGGCAGGACCGGCGCCTGACGCGGCAACGCTCGCGTTATGCGACAAAATGAACGCCGGCTAATGTATTGGCGCCTTGAGTGCGGCATTTATTCATGTTCTCACATAACACGTATCTCATAATTATCATGTTTGCACCAGTCACATACTATCGTCATCCATTGGCGTCAGGCAATACCGAATTTGGCGTATGTGTAGCTAGCGAACCGGCCACCAGCGCATCATGATTGTGGCATGTAGTCATGCTGTTACATGACACGCATGTCGTGATTATCATGTTTGTATGTGTCATTTACCTATGTCACCCGTTCGCGTCATGTAATATTGAAGTGGGTACATGTTAGGCTAGCTAAACGGCTACGAGCGCATCATGAGCGTGGCATGGATTTATGTTGTTACGTGACAGGCATCTCACGATTATCGTGTTTGCACCCGTCACATACCTTCGTCATCCATTCACGTACTGTAATACCAAGTTTTGTATATGTGAAACTAGGGAAACGACTGCGAGCGCATGATGAGCGCGGCATGTAGTCATGTGGTTACATGACGACATGCCGCCATGCAATCATGCCATACTATACCTGATTTGCAACATGCCATGTGAACAAAATTACCGCAAGAGCTGCAAGACCATGAAGTGTAAATCATGACACTCATGACATCAATATCATGATTTTCATGTTATTACTATTCAAATATGTTCTTCATACAGTCATGTTATGTCATACAAAGTTTGCTATGGATACCATTATCTAACTGGCGGAACAAGGGAGAGGCCTTTGTCCTGCAGTGGACGTAATCAGGCTGATGATGACGATGATGATGATGACCAATATCTAAACGGCCTGGAGAGCTAAATGTCATAGGCAGATAGATAGATAGATAGATAGAAGATGGATAGATAAATAGATAGATAGATAGATAGATATATAGATAGATAGATAGATAGATAGATACGCTCAATGACGCCGAAACTCACTAAGGAATACTTCGCATTTAAAAAAAAGGTGACAAGCCGGTGGTGCATTGTGTAGATGTAATGTGGGCGAACGCCACGAACGGCAGAATTGCATTCCAGTTTGCGTGGTCCAGGTTGATTTACATTGAAACTATTTCAAAGAGCGTGCGATGAAAGCGTTCTGTCAAGCCATTTGTCGGCGGATGTTTCGTAGAAGTTGTCTTGTGAATGGTACTAGAGTTGCGCCAAACCTCCGCAACAACAGAAGAAAGAAATACTTGGCCGCGGTCACTTAGCATAACTTGTTGAGCTCCGTAGTGTAAATATATTGTTACGGAGATAAGGTAAAGGAGAAGGAAGTACACAATTCGCTGACAGGCGCTCGAGTGTGCCATTCAGCCATCGTTACTCTTGCTGGCGGTTTTTCTTTTGTAAATGCATCTTGAAAAGAAGTCACTGACCCCGTAACATATTGGTGAGATGTGCTGGATAACCTTCAGGCAACGGAGCTCCGCAGTGGACGTTGCATCAGTTTTCCAGCCATGACCATGCGACATGACAGGAGGTGACAAGGTCGGACATGTTCTGAAAGGGATTGCTGACGACGCGTTCAATTTCCTGATGTGCAAGGGCTGTTCCACCGTGGACGCGATCATCAAAGAGCGTCATCAGTTTGAGCAAGTGAAAAGTCACCACATTCTGCAAACATTCTCCCGAGCTCCAATCAACGCTGCGAAATCGACTTGCGAAGACCAGTCCGCACCACAACGTCCGTCGCCGCCTGGAGACCTGACACGCATTGTTCGTGGCGAACTGGAAGAAATGGCGTCCTTGGCATTCTATTCGCACAGTACCGATTCCCCTCCTGTTACTGTTCCTCTTGTTCAAGCCATCGTGCGCCAGGAGCTGGAAAACATCGGAGTGCATTCCGTGTGCATGTCAACGCTTCCAGAGTCAGTGAACGCCCTTTCGCGATGCCCTCCTCCAACCGATGGTTTCCTCCACGTAGGCGCAACCCCACTGAGTGGTGAACGGCAGATGACCACCCTATATGTTTCAACTGCCATCGCTTTGGACATATTGCTCGTTACTGCCGCAACACATATTTCTCGGCACCTCGTGCAACAATCAAGATGACCCGTTCCGACGGGACCACCCGCCCCTTTTCACCTGCCGAAGAGTCCAATGCCGTAGACATTCTAGGAACACTTGGTATAGCCGCTCGTCTCCACCACGTGAACACCAGTCTAGTTCGCCGCAAATGCGTCTCCCATCGTCGCGTTCGCCGCAGCCACGCCACTTCTCGTCCCCCGTGGCTTCCGCTCGCATCGTCTTGGAAAACAGAGAAATTCAGCCTCCAGAGGTGGTGCTAAATTGATGACTTTAGCAGCAAACCCTCTCTCCTTTCCCACCAGACAAAGTGTAATAGACGTAGAAGTAGACACCGTATCTGTACAAGCACTTGTAGACCCGAGCGAAGCATTTCGGTCATGAGTTCAAGTCTACGCACACGTTTAAGGAAAGTCCTGACACCAGAGGCTGCACAAATGCTCTGTGTGGGTACAAAGGACCACACTACTTCAGTCCATTTAGCCGTGATTTACCACTGCCCTTATGTCTTTATCCTTGGCCTGGACTTCTTGTCAACTCATTCTGCTCTTATCGATTGTGCTACCAGCATCCTTAAGCTAGAGCTGCCTCAGATAATCGATGAACCCCACACTACCACGCCGCGCCTGTGACCTGACCTCTTCAGGAAGTGCGACTGTCACCTCAGGCAGCCACCTACGTAGCTTTGACCGGCCAGCCCCATGTTCCCGATGGTCAATGAGTCCTCCTTCTTCTCGCCCACGTCCTTTTGAGCCGCAACATCGCCGTTTTCTATAGGCTTGTGACTGTCGCTGACAACTGTACCTCGCTCCCATTTCTCAATTTCAGCTTGTGCCCTCAAGTGCTTCCTCGTGGCTTGTTCTTGGCCAGAGTAACTAACGCTGACGAATTCGAAATAGCGGCTCTCACCACCGAGATTGATTTACTTCAGTCTCCTGCAGCTAACAGCACCTGTGTTTCGCCAAATTGTCTCTCGAAGATTATTCCACCCGACCTCGATCCTGCGCCAACCAACGACATCCATGGCCTTCTCGTGTCCTATACCGGCATTTTTTACTGCGACAACAGACCTCTAGGTCAAACATACACCGTTCAGCACCGTATAAACACTGAGGGCGCCAGTCCTTTTCGCCGACGCCCCTATCGTGTCTCTCACACTGAGCGCAAAGTTATCCAAACGGAAGTTTACAAAGTGCTCAACAAAGGTGTCATAGAACCATCAAGTAGTCCTTAGGCCTCCCCTGTCGTTCTTGTGAAGAAAAAGGACGGTACGTAGCGCTTCTCCCTTGACAATTGTAACCTCAACAAGTTCATGCGAAAAGGCGTATACCCGCTACCACGCATCAATGACGCGTTTGACTGCCTGCGCGGCGCTACAGATTTCTCGTCTATTGATCTTCGGTCCGTCTACTGGCAGATTTTTGTCGATGAGACGGAGCGCGAGAAGACTTTTTTTATTACGCTGGATGGTTTATACCAGTTTAAGGTCATGCCTTTTGGACTATGTAACGCCCCTGCCACACTCGCATGAATAATGGAATCTGTTCGGCGTGGTTATAGGTGTTCTACTTGTCTCTGTTATCTAGGCGATGTAATAGTCTTTTCATTTAATTTCGATAGCAACTTGACCCGTCTCGCTGCAATTCTCGCAGTCTTCTGAACAGCTGGGCTACAATTAAACTCTAAGAAATGCAAATTTTTTCGAGTTGAGTCAGATTACCGCCGTCAAATTACCGTTCTGGGCCATCTTGTAAACGCTGATGGCGTCCAACCAGATCCCGAAAAGATCCATGCCGTCCGTAGCTTTGCGGTGCCCCGTTCAACATCCGACGTCCGGAGCTTCAGCGCCTTATGTTCGAAACTTCGTCGTTTTGTGAAAAACTTCGCAGACGTTGCCAAGCCACTCACAGATTTGCTGAAAAAAGATACAACAATCTCATGGGGCTCTGAGCAGGCTAAAGCGTTCACCGCTATCATCGGCTACTTCACAACGCCCCCCCCCCCCATACTTGCCCACAATAATCCTTCTGCTGCCACAGAAGTTCGCACCGACGCCAGTGGCCACGGTATTGTCGCTGTTCTCGCTCAGTGGCACCATGGCAGAGAGTGCGTAATAGCTTAAGCATGTCACTTGCTTTCTCTCTCTGAGAGGAATTATTCCATCACCGAGAAAGAGTTTTTAGCTTTATTTTGGGCCGTTACCAAGCTCAGGCCATATTTATATGGCGGCATATTCTCCGTCGTTACGGACCACCACGAACTCAGCTGGCTGGCTTCTCTGAAGGACCCGACTGGACGTCTCAGTCGCTGGGTTCTGAGGCTCCACGAAGTTTCGTTTAGTGTCAGCTACAAGTCTGGTCCTTTGCACAAGGACGCAGACTGTCTTTCTCGTCATCCGGTGTATCCTCTTGATCACGTTGCGACTGACCTGGAGAGCGGCGTAATGGCGTTTACTGACATCAGCGATATGCGCACTGAACAACGACGGGATGAGTTAGTGCGCACTATCATCGATGCCGTTCAATCTGACAGTCATGACGCTGAATCCCATATGTTAGTGCTGCATGACGGCATCCTCTACCGCCGCAACGTCTGCACTGAAGGCCCTGAGCTTCTGCTTGTCATTCCTCGTCATCTACGACCTGACATACTAGAACAACTTCACGACGCGCCAACAGCGGGACACCTCAGTGTTTCCCACACATACGACCACGTGTGACGTCGATTCTTCCGGCCAGGACTGTACCGCTGCGTGCGCCAGTATGTCGCCCCTTGCGACCTCTTCCACAGCCGGAAAAGACTTTCTTTGCGTCCAGCTGGATATCTTCACCCAATTGAAGTCCCCTCTGAGCCATTTCATCACGTTGCACTCGATCTTTTTGGTCCTTTTCCGACGATGACACTCGGAATCGAATGGATCGTCATCGCCACAGATTATGCGACCCGTTACGCGATAACAAAGGCCATACCGACCAGTTGCGCCACTGACTTCGCGAACTTTGTTCTTCATGACGTCCTCTTACACCACGGTGCACCCCGTCAGCTGCTTACGGACCACAGCCGCACTTTCTTGTCCAAAGTTGTCGACGACCTCCACCGATCATATGCTATAGCTCATAAGCTATCTACCGCCTACCACCCACAAACTAATGGCCTGACTGAACGTCTCAACCGCACGCTCATAGAGATAATTTCGATGTACATTTCTGAAAGTCATCGTGCCTGGTACACCACGCTGGCCTATGTGACTTTCACATCTAGTTCCTCTCAACATGACACCAGGGGATTATCACCTTTTTATGTTTTGTATGGTCGCGACCCCATATTGCCATTTGAAGCCACCTTACCTCTCAAGCCATCTTCTTCCGGGTACGCTCACGAAGTCATTGATCGGGCTCACTTCGCTTGTCAAATTGCCCAGTCTTGTCTCACCAGTTCAGAGGATATGCAAAAAGCGCGCTACGGGCCCCGCCATCGTAATATAACGTTTGCGCCAGGTTACCGCGTGCTCCTCTGGTCACCGTTTCACCATGTAAGTCTCTCCGAAAAACTTTCGTCATGATACGCAGGACCCTATCTAGTCTTACGTCAAGTTAGCGACGTCAACTACGAGAGAGCGCCGTTGCACTCCAATACGTCATCAAGTTCGTCACTTGTTGACATTGTCCATGTTTCGCGCATGAAACCATAGTTCTGCCGCACTTCTTTGGTCTCGCGCCGAGACGGTGCTCCAGCGCCTGGGGATCCTGTTATGGAGATGAAGTAAAGGAAGAGGAAGGACACAATCAGCTGGCAGGAGCGCGAGCGTGCCAATCAGCCATTGTGGCTTTTGCCTGTGGTTTTTCATCTGTAAATAGATTTTGTACACAAGTCCCCGACCACGTAACAATATATTGCACAGAAAAAAATCGGTGACTTTTGTGGCAGTGTCAGCTTTTAGCGAGGCTGTTTCTACTGTTGCGTCTTGACCCGCCACCGACACTGTAACTAGTGTATCACCAAGATCACGTGGCGCTATCACCACGGTTGGGTAGCGCGAGTTTCTCAGCTCATGCCTTCTTCTATGCAGAGCTGATGGACGCAGCAGACAAGGCAACTGTGAGTTAAAGCAAGATTTTATGTACAGGATAAATATAGGCGTTACATAATCAACACTTGGGCCGATAGCTTATGAAGCTCGAAGAGCCGGGATGTCTTCGGACTCTCTGACGCTGTCGTCTGCTGCCTGAAGTCGCGAAACTTGGCTTTCTTGAAGGAACCCTTCCGCCAGCAGCCTCCTATACGGAATGCTGCTGTACTTTGCATCAGCAGCCACGGATCAGGAACCACCGACGAATTCTGGTGTCAGTAGCTTCCAATCGGAATTCACCGCTCTTCACGGGTGGGGTTGCACCCTTGGCCGAGTGGTATTGCGACGCGTTGCGTAAGGCGTGCCAGACTCGATGGCGTCAATTGCATCATCGGGTGGAAATTGGACCCATGAGTGGAGGGGGCTTGCGACGTGTTGCATCAGCCGCTACTGACCGTGATAGTGTCAGCTTGGCTCGCTCACTGGTTGTGACGCACATACGTTCGGGTTTGACTCCAAAACAAAACAGTACCCCCGCCGCCAGACAATGCACCAAAAAAGGGGCTGCTCCCACGTGCCTTGGATATCGACGTACTCGTTCGCCCGGTCCCTCAAGGTTCGCCTCCAGGGCCACGGTAAGGATGTTGTGGTGACATTTAGCAGCTTTTGTGGTAAGACTAGCTTCTTTCAAACTGTTCAGCGTGACTGGTGAATGGTGCGCATATTCTTCCCAGAGGCTCGAGAAAAGGGCCACATTGTCTCGAATACCTCGAATAGAGATACCTCGAATAGGCCATTAAGAACGTGGTCTATTTAGCCTGAAAAACAAAGTGGTGCATTTCGCAACCAAAAGCTAAGCTTAAGTGGACGATACATTCCGAATGGAGAAACGAATGTGGCATAGCGGCTAGCACGCTCCGTAAGGGGGGCTTGCCAGTACCCTTGCATGAGATGTAACGTGGAATTGTAATTAGACTGACAACAGTTTTTACCCTTTCCTCTCGATTAGGAATCAGGTAAGTTTGGTCTCGAGTTAGTGCGTCAAGGCGCTGATATGAATGCATAACCTAGGATCTTTTCCTGGCACTTAGACCAATATTGGAGGGGGCGTAGATCCATTCTGGCCCGATACTATCACTCCCAACTCGATCATTTTACTCATCTTCTCTTTCATGATTTACTCCTGCACACGGTAACATCAATACGACTTGCTACTGATAGGCTCCTTAAAAGTGAGCTTTGCATCCTGCTCAATAAGAGCCTTGTTCCGGCACGCTCCCGAAACACGTCTTTAAACGCGGAAACAATCTTGCTCATGCCCTACTTCTGGACTGCTCTTGACCTTGGGTTCAGGTTAAACTGCTTCAAGAACACTTCTCGAAGCAGTTTAACTCCAGCCATACACAATCTCTCCAGGGCTAAAGCTAGTGCTCTAATAGGGAGCTGGTCTTAAAATGAACATAGCAGGACGATTACACGCTATCCAGTCGCAGTTTTGCTCGTAGTAGAGCGCTCTCAGAATCAGTTTTAAAACGGGATGCATACGCTCAGACGGATTATATTGCGGGTGATGGATCGAGCTATGCCCTATACTTTGATTTCACATTTATCTAAAAGGGTAGAGGTATAGCAACTGGTGAAGACACAACCATTTTTGCATTGGATTTCAGCAGAAAATCCGATACGTGCGAATATAGATAGCAGAGCATCCACGAAATTAACAGAATTGAGCTGTTTGAGTGGTATCGCTTCTGGAAACTTTGTGGCTACACTGAGGGCCGTCAGTTTGTATCGGCAACCTTGCCTTGACTTTGATAATGTCTCGTCGATATCAATGACTATACGCCGAGAAGGTTTTGCGGTAATTGCCAAAGATTCAAGGGTTCTTTCGACTTTTCTGTGAACTTCCCGCTCTCTAAGAAGCGTCGCATAGGTAGACCAAGTCTTCTGTATCTTTCCAGCGTTTCAGCCAATCAAACTCAAAGAAAATTGCAGCCTTGATCTTCATTAGCCTAGATGGCCTGCCCACGCATTTTCAAGTGCAGTTGTAATAGCTGGCCACGATAATTTTGTGGTAGCCAGAGCTGTTCATACCTACGACCTTGCGCCACTGTGTATACAGAAGCCCTGCTTTTTCATAAAAAGACACATTACTTTTCTTTGTTCTCAATTTTATGCTTATCATTAGTGCTTTAATTGGCAGGTTCTCACGATGATCTTGAATAAAAATTTTTTGATCAACCTCTGACAGCTCACCCCAACTTTCCGCTACAGGCCACTCTCGCCGAACAGACCACTTCGTCCACTCCGCCGACTGAGTCGACGCCACTCACTTTCGCTGCAGGCGGCTCTAGTGACTCATCCGGAAAATTTTCTATCCGAAGCTCGTTCGACTCACCGCCAAGGTGACGCGGACCGGACGTTTTAGCAGCTGGTGCTTTACTACATTGAACGAGATCAAGTTCCTGCGAAGGCTTCCGCGTTTGCGATCTCGTGAGGGCCGTGTACGATAAGTTGGAAAAGAGCAATTTACCTTGTTCTTTCAAACGCTGTCAGATTTATTCGAAAAAATAGGAAAAACTAACGGGAAGCGAGGGCACATACGGCCATTTTGGTGTGAACCTTACCGAATGAGCCTCCAATGACTACCGTAGCATTTGGTAAGCAAGCACTCTGACCCTCGGTGACTTACCTGGTCAACGTGCATGCTCCTGTAACGTCATCTGCAGGCACAAACGAAGGATCAACAATGTCCATGGTAGCGACTGAGTCTCGAGCTGTTCAACACATTTTTGAATTGAGACTTACTTCCTTGAAATACGGATGTAACAACCGCATGTTCCTTTGAGATTCTCGGATTGTTGCGAAAGCAAACTTTTGTTTACAGTTTACTGCGAAGTGCCTTTCCTTTTTGCAGTTATCGCAGATTAGCGGCTTCCATGACTCAAATGCCCGTGTGGTATCAGTGCGCTGACTTGGAACCTCACTTGAATTCTGCGTTTCAGTTTGCCCTTCCTTTACATACTCTTTCCTAAGAGATGAGTGCTCTCTAAAATTTCCGAAACGGGTGCTCTCTGAGTGGGTTTTCGTTCTTCAGGTTTCTTCGAAAAGTCCTCTTTTCTTTCACACTTTTCAATTCGCACTGCCCTACTGTGCAAGTTTCGGCGAGTATAGTACTCCTCTGCTAATGCTGCCTTGTTTAACTGTACTTCGCCAAGCTTGTCCTGGACCCAAAGCTTGACGTCATAGCGATGCAGCGGTGGAATTGCTCCAACGCAATGCATTCTACCACCTTATTGCGATTGTCGCGAACATCTTTACCATAGAACCATTTGATTGAATTGGCTCTAAAACTAAACGCGTAGTCTCATTGCCATTTTTTGCATACAGGAACTTTTGCCGGAAAGCCTCCAGTGACAACTTCTAACTTCTCAAGTAAACGTACTTCTTTAACCTCGTCATAGCTCCCAAACGCTTCCCTCGACAACACGTTATCACGTCACATACTTCGTGGGGAAGTAGAGCTAACAGGTTCTGGGCCGAAAGAGACCACTTCAAGTCATTTCGTTCACATACATGTTCGAAATTGAGATACTTCGCCATATCCTCGCCAACTGTACGGTGGCCGTTGGTCCAAAATTCTCTGACCGCTAACCTGAACCATCAAAGAAGCTAGGCTAGGCACCTGAGAACACTGTAGGACTTCAAATGTTATATACTTTTTTCATCTTGAGGTGCTTCTATGTCCAGGCCTTCTCACGGCGTTCCCACCTTTATGCTTCCTCGCGAAGTTCTTGCCTTTCGGCGTCTTCGCGTTCACAAAGTTCACTTCGTGCAGACTCCTCGCGGCGTTCATTCATATCCGACCAGGCCTCATCGACTTCTTCAGAAGTGACCCCTTCATCCATCATGATCTCAAGGATCGCTTGCATTCGTTTCACCTGATTCAAGGTAATGCCAAGTTCCACAGTAATTTTGATGAGTTCCTTAGCTTTAAGCTTCTCCATCGTTCACCCTAGCCTCTTGCTGTTTGCCCTTGTAAAGAATCTACTTGCCATAGCCTCTATAAGCCTACTTGCAAGACTTGCAAGCAATGTTTAACACTACAAGGTTTACCCCTTGCGCATTATTTTCGTTTCAATGCGCTCTGACTTTGCTCAAAATGATAAAAGGTCCCTGCAATGGTTCTCACAGCCTTTCTATAAACTACTATAACCTGTGCTAGAGTAATCTGACAAACTAAGGGGAAAACATAAGGCTCTCAGCGCATCAATCTAGCAGACGCTGTCTGATTCCGCAGCTGCCATCCACTCTTGCGTGGTGCGCCCACATCAGGGTTACGAAGGGCGCCTGTTACGAAATTTGTCGCTGCCAAGGTGACCAGCCGGGCCGACAGCACAAGAAGGTGAAAGAGCTGGTATGTCTTCGGACGCTTTGACGCTGCCGTCTGCTCTAACGTATCGTTTGCTGCCTAAAGCTGCGCCACTTGGTTATTTTATAATTTATAGGCCATTCTTACGTCAGCAGCCTACAATGCGGAATGCCGCTGGACCTTACGGCAGCAGCCCCTAATCAAGAATTGCCGATGAATCCTGGCGTCAGAAGCTTCCCACCAAAAACCGTTGCTCTTCGCGGGCTGGATTGCACCCGTGGGCGAGTGGTAATGCCAAGGGTTGACTCGCTAGAGTGGATGGTGTTGATTGCATCAGCGGGCTAGAATTGGACCGATGCGTGGAGGGAGCTTGCCACGTGTGGTGCCAGACACTGTCGATTGTGATGGCGTCAGCTGGCCTCAATCGCTGGTTTTGGCGCTGGTTGCAGAACGAGGACGCTTGGTTTCAACTCCGGAATTAACAACGCGTAGCGGGTTACATGGGCACACAGATAGGCACAACCATCACAATTCAACGATTCCCGTTGGAAGCTATAGGAAAAGGGCTGTACAAGCCTTTCCCGACAACTTCTAAAAGCAAATCAGGACAAGGAAGAGGTTGTAGAAGGCCAGAAGAAGTTGTGGGTCGCTTACTGCTCTGACATTAGACACATATGAGGCAACATACTGGGCTACGGCTGAAGAAAGGCCAGACCAGCTGCAGCGACTTCATATCTTTTTGTTGGATTTGTGGTAGCCTAGATGACCGGCGGTGGGATTATTGCGAAATGTTTGTAGAACCTCAAGTTGCAGTGATATCGGTATAACTGGCACCCATTTGTTTCCGTCGACGTGATAAACGTCGCGATGTAGGGCACCATTGGGAACCTTGAATTGGTCAAGTTGTCGATGAAGTAGAACATTCAGAGCAGCAGATGTGCCTGCTAAGCGTTGTATAATAGAGCGGCAGTGAGGGTCAAGGCATTGATGCGACGCAAATACCGATGGGCTGCCAAACCCTAAACGAATAATCGCTGAGATGGGTAAAACAGTTTCGGGTGGAAGTGGCAATTGTGAGTTATCATGGTTGGGCAATGGACAACAAAACAGACAGTTAGCGTCTTGATGCTTATTTCAGGGCCTGTAGGCAGTATCAAAATCGTACTCCTGTCAGCGAAGCACCCAGCGATAAAAGTGACCCATTAAGTTCTTTAGCGATGAAACGCAGCACAGTGCGTTATGGCCGATGACGACTGTAAAGTAACGGCCATGAACGTATGAGCGAAACTTCTGTACGGCCCAAAGAACGGCAAGGCACTCCTGCTCTGTTATTGTGTAGTTCGTCTCTGCAGCAGACAGTGTACGACTGGTGCAGGCGACGACTCGTTCACGGGCATTGGTGTCCCGTTCCAGAAAAATGACATAAAGCCTATTGCTGCTAGCATCAGTGTGATGAATGGTGGATGCGCTGGAATTGAAGTGACGCAGCAGCGGGTCAATTGTTAGGGCTTGATTTAACACTTCGAAAATATTCGAAAACAAACAGGGAATTCAAAGATTGTGGCAAGCTTCACAGGGTCCGGTCTAATTCTTTCTTTGCTGACTAAGCGCCCCAGAACTTTGATCATCTTGTTGACGCAGGCACATACTTTGTATTTAGCTGTACACTAGATTTGCAAGACAGGCGAGGACTTTTTTGTGACGCTGCAGATGTTCGGAGAACGTGGTGTAAAATGCTACCTAATTGTCCAGATAGCATGAGCATGAATAGCTCTTAAGACCAAGCAGTACACTGTCTATGACGAGTTCGAAGGTAGCGGGCACATTACAAAGCTTGAAAGGCATTACAATAAATCTATACAGCTCATTCGGGGTGGAAAAACGGTCTTCTTTTTGTCAGATTCAAACATCAGTGTTTGCCAGTGTTTCTATCGCAGATCGAAGCTTGAACAATGCCATGCATCATGTGACGAATTCAGTGCATCGTCAATCCATTGAAAGAGGTAAACTTCTTTGCACGTTCTCTAATTGAGCGCAAGGTGGTCGACGCAAAAACGTACTGTGCCTTGTTTCCTTTGCGCCAAAACAACTGGAAAGAAGGATGAACTTGTGAATGGTCATATGATATCTCGTCGCAACATGTCAGGGAGTTTTTACTCAATGATCTAACACTTGAACAATAACACACGATATGGGCGTCGTTGGATAATACGGAAGCCGTCGGGGCTAATGTGGTGATCAGCGGCAGTGGTCAAACCAAAAACGGGTGAATGGACGTTGAACAAAGTACGATGTCGATTCAATGAGGCGGGCAAATCTTGTCTCTGGGCTTCTGTTAGATAACAACTTCTGGTTGACACCAATGATGGGTTGATTGGCAGTGAAGCTGGCTCTGGTTAATGCTGATTCGAAAAGGCTACGACAGCAACAGAATCATGGCCAACCACGCAAGTGATTGTCCATTAATCTAGCAGCAATAAAGGTTTGCGGGTTTGGCTTAGGGCAGTGAAAAAAGCAGACCGCTAGCGAAGCAAATAAGGCCTGGAATAATCAGAATGCTAGTATGCATGGTATGGCCATAAGGTAATATGAGTACGTCATCATCCGCAAACCTACAAGAACTAACACTTCAGAATATTTCTTTAGATGGCCACAGAACATGATCTTAGGTGGTGGCAAGGTGAATGCGCTCTTCGTGTTCATGTCAACAAGAGTCAGTGACACGGAGTCGCATGGGGAACTGCTGACAGCGTGTAAAAGCGGATGCGGAAAACGAGAAGTCCCATCCCAGAATGAGTTTGTTGGTGCAATCACACAGAACTGCGAATACAATATGAAGACGAATACCATCGATGCAAACACGAACCGCACACTGTTCGAGTGGGTAAATAATGGTGTGAGTCGCTGCTCGGAGCGATGGGCAACAGTAACGCGTTGTCACTCTTCGGAGTCGGGCACAAAAGTCAGTGTGAATTGTCAAAATGGCAGCGACAGTATCCACAAGTGCTCCTACGCGTAAACATTATAATAATACTACTAAAATTCATGGCCACTCCAGAAGAATGGTCAGCTGTCCCGTAGATGCAGTTTCCTTTCCTAAAACTGCATTGGGAAACATTCCGAGTGGGTTTTTCAGACAGGGAAGGCAAGTATGAGCGGCGACACTGAACGGCGACTTCGAGCTGGTGACCAGCGGCGATACAGACGTGAATTCGCTGTATTATAGGCACTGTAAGGAGGGGAGGACGAATGGTGAGGGGAAGCGTGGTAGAGTTATTGTGACTAAGTCGGAGTCGGACGAAGGCCTTCACGTTCTTTAGAAGCGTAGCCACATTGCCCATTTTGTGGACGTCGTCTGCAAAACCTAGAAATATGTCCGTGGTAGCCACAGCAGCAGCAGAGAGGTTGAGAAGGTCACTGCGGGCTATATTTATTAAGGCTGTGGGCGCACTTAGGGTGCCAACAAGCGAGAGGTGAATAGTCTCCTGGTGCTGGCGTAGAGACGCGAATGCTGTAGAGAGCGCAGCAACGGCAGTGTACGTTGGCGCCTTATGAGCACCGGGACCAACGGAGCACGTGAGACGTGACGCGGAAGCTATGTCTTGGTTAATCATGTCCTACAGGTTACTCGGAGCAGCTGGTGGAAGCGACTACGAAGCGCAGGAAGTGCAATGCCCAGACGCTCTTCACGAATGATGTCGCCCTTCTGCGTACATAAGTCGAGGGCTGCAAAAAGGTGATTGTCGTGTGTATCGAAGCAAAGCCGAAAAGTCTTGAGCTCCTCAAAATGCTGGCAGATGGTGATGACTTCTTGAGTGAGGGCAGGATGTTGCGTAGCATGGACGTTAAAAGCGACTGTATTTATGCCTTTCTAAAAATATGGCTTATGCGGTTGGCCTGTGACATGGCAGAGTCAACCCGCTTTCACAATGCAAGATTGTCCTCAGTTTGTGAGGTGTAAAATTCACCGGGCCGTTCAATGCGCTTAACCAACTTCTACTTCGCCGCCTCAGCACGAAGTGTGCGGGAACCGAAACTCTGGCAAAGCTGCTGTGTAAGCGTGTTCCAGTCGCGAATATTCAGGTGATGAGTGTAAAACCAGGTTTTCGCGATGGCAGACAGGTTCACAAGAACGTTGCGCAACTGCTGGGGTTCGTCCCACTTGCTCAGGTTGTGGACAAGGTTGAAATTTCAGAGCCACTCGTTGACGTCGTCCCCTAGTAGACTAGAGAAAACTGGTAGATCCGGCTGGCGGTTGTGGCAGAGCGATCTGGATGGCAGTGGCTGTGGGGCACCGGCGGCGGCGGACGATCCAGCGCTGTCTAGAGCGCCCAACACAGGAGGGAGTAAGCGACGACTCGAGCGTAGCTCCAGGGAAAGTGTTCAAGAGGTACCAGGGGATCGAAGAGCACCATCCCCCCATTATAAAGCACGGCTTTACTCGAGTCGAGCTAAAGTTCACGCACGTTTATGATGGTATACAAAGATAAAGAAGATATACAAATGATGATCACATGTCTAAATGACAAGGAAGAGTTAACAATGGTGCTCAGAATATTGTTGCAGTGGGTTCACTAGATTGAACCAACAGTAGTGGCAACAACGACAGAAATGAAAAAGAAAAGAACGACGCCCAGTTCTAATACGCGCTTGCCGTCCGTTCCCTATGAATAAACCTCTGTTTATTTTTGTTTACATGTCGCGTAACAGAGTGGTGGAGGGGCTGGGTACCCCGAATCTCTAACAACAGAATTTCCATTCCTTCGCGCTCGTTGGTGTCGTCGCCTTTCGGGACTACCACAAAGCTCAGCAGAAGACACAGCTCTGCTATTCGATTTCAAGGGGACGGCGGCTTCTTCTCATCTTTACAAGGAGCAGCCGAAATTTGGCGGGACTGGCGAGAAGGAAGTGGACGTGTGGTTGAAGCAGTACAAGCGGGTGAGCAAACTTAAAGGCTGGGACACCACCACTCAGCTATCGTATGTCATGCTCTCACTCACCAACACTGCCCTTCTGTGGTACCGCAACCACGAGGATACGGTCACCACTTAGGAAACGTTCGTAGATGAACTGAAGGAGTGCTTCGGAGACACCAAAACTCAAAAGAAGCGGGCTTAACACACCATCTCTCAAAGGGCTGAGCTGCCTGGCGAGACTTGCACCACTTACATCGAGTAGATATTAAAGCTCTGTAAACGTGGTAACCTCGGTATGTCTGAAGACGCCAAAGATGGCCATCTTTTAAAAGGCATAGCAGAGGATATGTATCACTTATTGATCTACAAAGAGAACTTGTCGTCTGTGACCGACGTCATAAAGTATTTCAGAATTTTCCAAGCACCAAAGATGCGTCGTATAGCACCAAAATTTCACCGCTTGGCTAACGTGCCGACAGTAGCTAGCATCAAAGCTATCCACCCTTCTGACCTGTCATCGACAATACTACAGATAGTCCGGGAACAGCTTCTCCGGTGCCATGAAATAAGCCAGTGCAGTAGTGATGACTACTACTGAGGCAACCAGTATGGACTACCTCCTTCCTCGTTTACACCGTCTATCCACGTGGTGAACATGGACAACTGCAGAGCTGTGCTTCTTTCCAAGCCGGCAAACCGACGTCCTTTCGCCGACGAGCAACATTGACAAAACACCTCTGCCTCGCCGCATTTTCAGACTATACTTACTCGACCACAACGGGATACAGGTATTGCAAAGATCAGGGCAGATATTCCATTCCACCTAACGGAAATGAAAGGCTCGAGCAGCACTGTGCGTCTCGGCCACCTCCTGTGTGCTATAGCTGCGGCGTCCCAGGCCACATCTCCCAATTTTTTGACCGTCGATAGCAATTCTGAAGAGCGCCTTCACGAGGTTTCTACAATTTTAACAATCGAACCTTTTCATCGTCATGGTCAACACTCCCAACATCCAGTCGTCAATTTCAGCAAGGCAACTTCCGGAACTCGTAATGAGCCTCAGGCCGCAGCTTAACGCCACCGCCTGCTCAACGTGCTCAGTTGTCGCCGTTGCGTCGCTTCCCGTCACAACCACCGGAAATTTAGTGAGTACGGCTGATAGGGGTGAGGTCGCTGGACACTCTGCGCTACAAATCGATGTACCTCATAAGCCGTTATGCTGAAACACAAAGTTCACGTGTGTTTTGACAATGTCCCTACTCGGGCTCTTGTAGATACTTGGGCAACAAATCGGTGATGACCTTTCAAACTCCTCTGGGACAAAATGTCAAGTTTTCGTGGAATAAGATATCCTAGTTTTTTAGTGTAAGTGGGGACACATTGTGCCTGGGCGGCATTTGTACAGCAGATGTTTGTTTTTGCGGCAAAGTATTTACCACTGAATTTGCCCTAATTTCGCGATCTACGCATGACATCATTTTAGGCCTAGATTTCTTACGGGAGTGTTGCGCTACTGTTGACTGTCGAAGTGGAGAGCTTTCGATACACCACTAGCTTATGACGGGATTCATCGAGAACTCGCCGCGTCAAGTAACTGCCTTCTCTGTTGCCCAGGATGTAGTGATTCCTGCGCAGTGTAGCGTGTGCGTTCTTGTACTTCGCTCAGGTGCAGCTGCTAACAACTTTTGACGCCACAACAGAACCTATACACTCAGATTGTGTGAAGTAGAACGTGTTGGTGCCACATTACTTTGTGTCGTTAGATGAAGGACAATGCAGACTATGGATGATGAATTACGCGGCCAAGCCCATACCTCTACCTTCTGGTATGAAGCTCACACTCTTCAGAGAGGAAACACCGGCTTTATTTGCACTACTTCACGTTGCTGCAGACGAATCCTTCCACTCTAGTCCTTCTGATTGCAAGCTTCTACAGATGGTGAGCAACTCCCTCATCACAATTTAGCGCGACATGTTACCAGCCATTTTTTTCCAGCACTCACCAGTGTTTGACTTTTCGCAAAACGATAAGGCATCCTTGATTCCAGCGTCTCGAGTACGCCATCGTGTAAACACCGGATAGGTGCACCCTATATGACCGAAACTGTACCGAGTGTCACCGACTTAATACAAAGTAATTAGTTAGCAAGTTTAAGAGATTTTGCAAAAAGGAGTCATTCAGGAGTCTGCAAGTCCTTGAGCTGCACCTGTCATTCTCATTAAAATGAAGGACGACAGTTGGTGATTTTGTGTTGATTACCGCCGGCTTGATAGCATAACAAAGAAAGACGTCTCCACGCATACACGATGCACTGGAATGTCTTCATTTGGTATCCTACTTTTCTTCTGTCGACCTGAGATCCCACTACTGCCCAATTCCAATATACACTGATGATAAAGAGAAGACGGCGTTCATAACGCCCGATGGACTTCTTGAATTTGACGTTGTGCCAAACGGATTGGGAAACGCGCCCGCAAACTTCGAACAATTTATGGACACCAGTATGCGGTTTAAAATGGGAGTTATGTATGTGCTATCTCGATGACGTTATTATCTTCACACGCACGCTTCAGGAGAACTACGAACATCTCGGCATTGTACTAAGCTGCATACCAAAGGCTTGTTGTACTCAACTTCAAGAAATGTCGTTCCGAAGAATGCCAAGCCTTGGTGCTGGGGCATCTTGTAGACAAAGACGGCGTGAGGCCTGACCCTTGGGCTGCTGAGGCATTTTAGCCACCCGACTCTGTGAAGGACTTCTGGAGCTTCTCGAGGCTTCGCTCCTATTTCAGGCAATTTATTGCTCGGTTTGCTGATTTTGCTTATCCTCTGACAATCCTCCTGCTCCAGAACGCCCCATTCGAGTGGACGCCCGAGTGTTCAGCATGCTTTCGGCTTTTTAAGTTCTTGCTCACGTCACCGCCGATACTACGACACTTCAGCCCTACCGCGCCAACGGAGATCCAGAAAATGCGAGCGGCATTGGTCTTAGTGCTGTGTTGGTTCAACGCTCGGGTAACAGAGAACATGTCATTGCCTACGCAAGTCGGTCTTTAAGCAAGCCCGAGCGTAACTATACGGATACTGAAAAAGAACTCCTAGCAGGTATTTTCGCTGTTCAGCAGTTACGGCCATACCTGTACGGGAGTCAGTTTATGATCGTCACCGATCATCACTCTCTGTGCTGGCTCGTTAATCTGCGCAATTTGTAAGAACGCCTTGCACAATGGGCTCTGCGTCTGTAAGAGCACACTGTCTCTTACAAGAGTGGACGACGACATGCTGACGCTGATTGTCTTTCCAGACTGCCGCTCCTTAGTATGGAATGTGACGCTAGCAGCTTCGACCAGAAAATCGCAACCGCACAAGATTTCCCAGACGCCGCAGTCCTTGCGAAACAGCAGCGTGATGATTCAACTCAAGAACCACTCTTCCTCACTGCGAAAGACGCAACAAATGGTCGTTTTTATATAAATGATGAACTCTTATATAAGAAGAATTTCACCACCACAGGTGCAAGCTATCTCCTGGTGATGCCACAAGACCTTCAATTTTCGGTTTTGCGTGTCGTGCACAACCCATGCAGCTGCCGGTCTTTTAGAACCTACGCTGACACTCTATCGCGCCAGAGAAATATTTTGCTGGCCCCAAATGCAAGACAACAAACACCTATGTAGCCAGTTGCACAGAGTACCAAAGTCATAAAATGCCTAGCAACGCCCCCAAGTTGTCTAATGCCTGTAGCACCTCCCAGCTCAACTTTCGAACAAGTCGGCATTTACCTGATAGGGCCGTTTCCACGTTAATTCAAAGGCAACCGTTGGATTATAGTGTGCGCTGACTACTTGACTTGGTTCTGCGAAACGGCAGCACTACCCTCTGTAACTGTAGGCGACGTGTCACAGTTTATTCTGCGTAACATATTACTTCGTCATGGTCCCCCTCATTTGATAATTATTGATCGTTGCCGTCAAATTGTTGCTGATGTGGTTGAAGAACTGCCTCTGTGTGCTTTCAAGCTGCAACATTCGACTCCTTATCACCCTCCGACCAACGGCAGGACTGAGCCCGTGAATCGAACACTTGTTAACATGAAATCCATGTACGTAGGCTTTGACTACAAAAACTGGAACGAAGTGCTTTCGTTCCTCACATGCGCTTCTAAAGCCATGCAATACGAGACCCATAGTTACAGCCTGTTGTTTCTTTACGTTTGCTCAGCGAGGTACACCTTGGGTACGATCTTTCCTTTCTCTAGCCATCACAATGCTTCCATCCTGGAAACTTTATGCTGGGTGGAGGAAGCTCGGGGCCTCGCTAGATTGCGAAGTCTGGCTGCTCAAAAACGGTCAAAATCACGATAGTAAGTAACTTACGAGCCAGGTGACATTGTTTGGTTATGGACTCCCGTACGCAAACGTGGACTGTGCCAGAAGCTACTCGCGGACTCTGTTGGACCGTTTAATATACCTGAGGGTTTTAGTGAGGTTAATTATCTGATTACAAGCGTAACTGCCAATGGAACAAGGTCGTTCAAGCCAGAAGTTAGACATGTAGCCAGCTTTAGGCCATTTACTCAGCGACTGCCTAGCTGACTTCTCGCCCGGAGGGCTTCGCCTGTGACGAGAGCCGGCAACAACGTCAGAAATGAAAAAGAGGAGAACTATGCGCAGTTCCGGCACGCACTTGCCGTCCATATCCTGTAAATGAACCTCTGTTCAACCTCATTCACAAGTCGCGTAACAATATTTACGTGTCTACTTTATCCCGGTGTGACACGGGCGTTTGCAAGGCAAGTAAACCGGTGGTCTATCGACTCAACTGACAAGGACGAGCTGCCACACAGGCGATTTCGAAGCCCATTGAATGAATAGTGTAACGAGTCAACGGAGCACCCCATATTTCTGTAGAAACTTCGATGGCCATTGAGCGACTGAAGTGAAAGCAGCGCAAACGCACACTCTCGTTTGCCGTCTGCTCGAATGCACAATAAAAAAGCAAAGTTGCACTTTCATGTTTTATAATAGCATGCGTCGGACTTATAAATTATTCAATGAAGCATTTGTGCCATTGGGAATGTACGAACAGCTCATTTTCCTGATAACAACAACATGCTGGCTCCCCGTGCCCGTTATCTCCAGTCTGTTTCCGTTGCCATATTGCGCGCAGCATTGTTTAGTTGTGCCCTGTTGTTTAGGTGTGTCTGTGTGGAACAATGGGCTCTGAGATACGTTTTTTTCGCCATAGTTATTTCTTTTGCGTATGTTGCGCGATATATATGACACGTCACCGCTAAAGAAGAAAAAAATATCGACAGAAGCCACGTACTTGGGAATTGACGTTATTTAAAGCATGTAAAGAGAAGTTGACCATATTTCAATTTTTTTATTGAGCGAACGTCATGACATCATGCTAATTATATGGACAAATGCTGCACACAGAGACATATGTTATATATAGATATATAGAAAGATAGAGTGATAGATAGATAGAGTGATAGATAGATAGATAGATAGATAGATAGATACTTGTAGCTGTACGTGGTACTTAACGGTGAGAGCAGAGCCAGAGAAAGCGACGTGACACCCAGACGAGCGGGACTGATTGACGCCGAACTTAGAATAGGGTCACCTACTCACAGCATGTTGGAGTGATTGAACACCACTGCCCGACCAGAGGCCACAAGTTTATCACCTGTTGACGGAATTTTTTTTCTCTCTGATTGCGCGCACGTTTCCACACCAATTCCATGACTGAAATACGTCACAGAAGTTCTGATGGAGACCGACATAAAACATTTGTATGTTAGAGAAAACGTAGACCAGAAACATCACCACCGAGTACAGTATAATCAAAATCTACAAGTGCGTTCTACGAACCTTCCCTTGAAAACAATAGAAGAAAGAAATGAATTTCTACACAGAATGAACCGAAGTTTGCGGTAGTGCACTGAGATGTATTTGCATATGTGATGTATACTCGACATAAATGACTTCGCACATTAGTGAAATTTATCCTATGAAAAACAGTAATATTTTGTACCAATCTCGCATTTCAATTGCACCTCTGGCATGGCTGTTGCCGATGCTGTCTAACGAATGTAAACGCGTTTTGTTACACTTCCTAGTGGTTGATCAGACTGTTACTTTAAGGCTCCAAAGTGAAAAAAAAAGACCTGCAACGGCGACTTTTCTCGCGCATTTAGAACCAACATTCTAGATCAAGAACAGTCTTGTTTATTCTACAGCTCGTGCCTAACTTCCCCTTTTTATTCTTCTATGCTCTTTTTTTTGGTTGCCGCTAGTACGCTCTCATCAACAACTTACGCCGAAGGAGCCAAGACAGAATATTTTCGCTTACTTTGTTCGCTACTAGACGCCTTTTGAACGGGTCATTTTGTTTGTGTGTCCTGCAGCTAATCACACCAAAGAGCTACACGAATTACGGCCCTTTTTGTGTAGCACAGAAAAAAGTCTTTCCAACTGTCTTACTAGCGGAGTCATGCTGTCGTCAAACACAAGAAACACGTCATTAACGTGGAGCCGTTAAATTCGGTAGATCAGCAGCCGGAGTAGTGGACGACGTGTCGCCTGAAGTCTTAGCTTCTTGCACGACGATTATTACGCATCTTGTGATCACGAGGTAGACCACAGAAAGCCGTAGAAGTTCATCGGTGTTGCCGTCAAAACACATGAGAGGTCCGCTGCTGACGACTGTCTGCGCTTCGATGCTTGATCACTGTAGCGAAGTCCTCGGCGTTGCGCCTGTTGCGCCCGCATGGCCATCTCCATGCATTTTAGTCAATTGGATGACACTGCCCAGCCTGCCCACCAAGAAAATCTATCACCCACGAGCTTCCCCTCGAAGTCTGGCAGACATCGAAAGACGCTGAGTAGCTGCACAGCATACGCGTTGATTTTTGTTGCAGGACATCCTTCAAGCAGGGATGTTCCAACGCGTGAACAGAAGCGTTAAGCACGGGGGCTAGCTTCGTAATGACTGAATGGCGGATGTCTGCGTGACGGGACGTATGATGTACCTTCTCCCTGGGCAGTAGCTTTCCAACGCACACTGCGGGCTTCTCGTTGGCGTACGATGTAACTGCAGGGTTATAATGCATCGACAGTTCTGATTCTTGTTTTGAGCTGTACAATGGGGCTTTCAGATGGCGCTCAACTAATATTCCATTATCGCTGCCAGAGGGTCTTTTGACCTCAGTGACACTTAGTAGCACCTGTCTAACTTAATGCCCTTATCATATGCCTCAAAATTAGGGTGCCCTTGTCTGTTCCTTCGATAGATTACTTGACTCCGTTGAATTCAAGACGCTGCGTCGCGGAAGCATTGCATTCCGAAAGGGAAGTTGTGCTGCGTTACAGGAATAAAACATTGTCAGCGAACTTCCTGGTACTTCCGTTGTCGCCGGAATGACCATCTAAGCTTGGTTTCCACTGCCGTCAGATCATAAGGTAAACTTTCTTTCCTACCAGGTGCTAACTTCCAGTACACGTCAGACCCAAGTAACACGCATATTTCTTGTGACTGTCATGTGTCGGAATGAAAGCTGTCCGCAACGTAATAGACGTTCTCGCGATGACGTTTGAATCACGATGTTCATAGGCGGCCTCGTAACCATACACACTTCGGGTACTTCCAAGGCCTCTTCGGTTACCGCTGTGCTGCTATATTGCCCTCAAGAGTCAGAGCTACCCTTTGAGTGCGCGTTACATCGCGCGGCTTGAAGAGACCGAACGTAACCAAAGTTCTTCGGTTGGGCATCGGCTGGGCGTAATTGGGCATCTGAGCTACCTTGAGAGATGGCTCGAATAGATATACGCTCACTGCCACTGTCAACAAAAAAGGGTTACAGTTTTGCCAAAAAAGCGAAGTAATGAACGTGATAGAAGCAAATTGGAAGGTCTGACGCAGATTGGCAAGCTAATCGAAACGTGCCCCGCGTTTCTCACGCACAAATAGCACACGAAACGTACTCACAGTTACAGATGAGCGCGAATAAGCATCTAAGTTGTTACTTTGCTGTGTCTGAAAAGCGTGCCCTTTTCACACACGGAGGCAACGATTGGAGTGACCTTTGTGCGCCCCGTTACTACAACAGAATCGTTCCAGTACAAGCTCAACGCCAGCCAATGCGTGTGTTCCTTCTCAACGGGAGATAAGGACGCGCGAGAGATCGTTCACTTCTTTCCTCTCCGTGGGCAGAAGTACGCATGAGAGATAAAAGCCATCACGCACTCATTGAGCCATCTTACTGATTGTGCTCAAAACACGATAGTCTCCACCCCTCACCCGAGATGCCCACCAACATGCGGTAAGTGGCAGTTATAATTAGCTTGCCACTTTTACTTTCACGGAGGTACCCTTTCGTGGCGAGTGGTTAACACCTCGCATTCACGACGCGCAGGCCCCACGATCGATTTTGCGCGCCGGAGTCTTTTCTCTCAATTTTTTGCTTGCATTTTCATATATATAAATATGCATACAGATGTGGTGCATTACGCCGACGCCAGCGGATCCAGCCGAGAGTGTCCATATAAATGCTATAGCAATAAATTGCGTACAAGATGCCTTTTTGACTCGACGTCAGTACACACTCGTCCTCTTTGCACAAGATGTTTGTAGGAGGAGCGCACGCTGGCCTTGAAGGCGCTCGCATCGCGGGAGCTCGGTGGAGCTCTCGCGTGTGTGGATGCAGTGCAGGAGAAGGTAGGTGCAGTGCTTCGCCACTCCTTGTCTTGCCATTTGCTCCCTCTGGTTCCTAGGACCCACTGTCCCGTCAGCGAGTTTACAAAGCCGAGCGGATAGACCCACCCACAATGCACTGCGCCAGGCGCTCTTACAAGGCTCCCGGAAGCTGCGCGCTGATTGGTTCGTGCGTGATGTTGTCAGCAAACATGGCTGCGCCCATGACGATGCTGCAGGTAGCTGCCAAGCGAGACTTCGCACGTGCTTTGTTTGCTGAGGCAATCTTGATTGAGAAAAACGCCTTCCGAACATTTAGAGGAACGCGTGGAAAGGTCAAGTGTGAAGAAAAGCACTGTGAGCATGCCTCTACCAAAGCTGCACTTCACGGCCGCCGGTAGTGATGGTCCGCTTTCAACGACTGCAGGAGACACCAAGAAGTGGACCGTCGTATCTAGTAAAGATTAAAAAAACACGACAGTGTTCATTCTGCCAACGCTTCACCGTTCTACACAAATGCACTGAGGTAAAGTGAGAAAAAAAACGCTGGCTTGAGGCGGGCTTTTTACATGCACAACATACAGTAGATTTCATTGAAATTTCCTACTCGCAAACCACTTGCTTGCGCACGTCTGAATAGTGGAGTTGCTGAGGCATTTTGACATACAGTTGAAAAGTATTTTGAAGGCGACTCTGGTCGCTGCTGTATACAAGCTTATCACAGTTTCCATAATTGTAGTATTATTTGGTGAGAGCTCGTGAATATTTATTTCAAATAAACTGTTTTGGAGTTCTAGGATTATTTTTAAAAAGGTTTCTTTTCTATTTGAAAACTATCAAAAGAGTGTTAGGTTAACTTAAGCGTTATTTTTGTTTATAGCGTTATTGGATTCATATAGAATTCGCTTTTGACATTTACTACTCGCAAACCACTTGTTCGCGCGCGTCTGTAGTACGACAGTGTTCATGCTGTCAACGCTTCCCCGCTTTCCACGCAGAAAATGCAGTGAAGTAAGCCAAAAAACGCTTTCTTGAGGCGGGTTTTTTACATGTGCTTTAACATTATATTTCGAAGTGTATTAAGCATAGAGAGAATACGCCGTCACCTGCGTTCTTTTCTTCCAATAATAGCGTGGCCTCTCGCTCCTCATGTGAACGGAATTGCTTGGCTTGTTGATAGAGTGACACTACGAAGACTTTCGTTTGCAGGTCTATTGAGAAGCTGCTTGCTGCAGAAATTCGTGCTTCTCATTTGGCAACGCCTGTGTGGACGCAGCCGCAAGACTCATCGCTCCGCTTGCAACGATCGCCGAAAGCTGCGAAGTCAGCCCAAATGGGCAGTGAAAAAAGGATGATGACGGTTTGAAGAGTTCGTGTGCGGACTATATAACGATAATCGTAACTTAATAAGCATTTGTTGCAGCTCAAAGAGCAGGTTTCGGAGCACTTGAGTGCCTGCGTCGAGCACGTCACTCGATCGCTCAACTTGCACTCACACTGGCAGGTCTTAGGCTACTCGCAGTGAATGCAACTGCTGCTGATTATGATAACGATGCTAAATGAGAAGCACGAATATCTGTAGCTGCTTCTCGATAATCTGCAAAGGAATGTCTTCGTAGTGTCACTCTATCAACACGCCATGCAATTCCGTTCACATGAGGAGCGAGAGGCCGCACTATTATTAGAAGAGAAGGACGCGGGTGACAGCGTATTCCCTCTAGGCTAAATACATTTCTAAATCTACTGAATGTTGTGCATGTAGAGAACCCGCCTCAAGCAAATGTTTTTTGCTCACTTCACCACGATGCATAAAAAGTAGAGCGGCGACGCGTTGACAGCATGAAAACTGTCGTATTACAGACGCGCACAAGCAAGTGGTTTGCGAGTAGTAAATTTCAAAAGCGAATTCATTATGAATGTAATAACGGTATAACCAAAAATAACGATTAAGTCAACCTAATACTCTTCTGATAGTGTTCAAATAGAAAGGAAACCTATTTAAAAATATTCCTAGAACTCCAAAACACTTTATTTGAAATAAACATTCACGAGCTGTCACCAAATATTACTACATTGATGAAAACTGTGATAAGCTTGTATACAGCAGTGACCAGAGCCTTCAAAATATTTTTCAACTGTATGTCAAAATGCCTCAGCAACTTCATTACTCAAGTCAGCGTTTTTTTTTTGCTCACTTAACCGCGGTGCAAGCGTGTGCATTGGTTAAACGTTGACAGCTTGAACACTGCCGTACTACAGACGCGCGCAAGCAAATGGTTTGCGAGTAGTAAATTTCCAAAGCGAATTCAATATGAATCCAATAACGCTATAACTAAAAGTAACGCTGAAGTTAACCTAATACTCTTCTGATAGTGTTCGAATAGAAAGGGAACCTATTTAAAAATAAACCTCGAACACCAAAACAGTTTTTTTGAAATAAACATTCACGAGCTTTCACCAAATAATACCACAAATATGAAAACTGTGATAAGCTTGTATACATCAGCGACCAGTGCCTTCAAAACTTTTTTCAACTGTATGTCAAAATGCCTCAGCAACTCCATTATTCAAGCCAGTGTTTTTTTGCTCACATTACCGCGGTGCATGCCTGTGTATTGGTGAAGCGTTGATAGCATGAACACAATTGTACTACAGACGCGCGCAAGAAAGTGGTTTTCGAGTAGTAACTTTCAAAAGCGAATTCAATATGAATCCAATAACGGTATAATCGAAAATAACGCTTAAGTTAACCTATTACTCTTCTGACAGTTTTCAAATAGAGTGTTCAGTGAGAGATGGGATACAGCACAAAAAACAAAAAGCACTCGTGATGTTTACAGATGCCCAATCACCTTCACAGAAAAAGATGGTGGGTCTTTGGTAGCAACAACACTACTAGGGGTGTGCAAATATTTAAATAACGGACCAAATGGCATTCGCTAGTTGACTTTAATTGTTCATACACGAATTACCCAATATTTAAAAATTAAGTAGCCCCGATAGGACAACCCTGAAGCAGCAAAACATGTGATGAGCTGAAGGTTTATTTTCTTTCTGTAAACCTTGAACTACCACAATAAATGCAGCCCAAGTATTGGCAGCACTATTGATTCTATAACCATTACTAGATAAAGCATTTTTTGTAGCACACGGCACTTTCACTCTAGTTTTACTATGGTGGAACTGCATCACATTAATTCTTTCCTGTTTTTATTATTGAAGTTAGGGACTATGACTGCATTTAGCTTCACGAATAAAAACACATGGCAGTAAGTCTCTTGTTCACAAAAATTGTTCTCACAGGTACAGCTTTCAACAGTTGATATTTACTTGCTCTCTGTGCCAGGGTATACATTGTGATAATTTTGCCTGTTCTGATAAATCTTTAGAGGAATACATGGTGTTCGGTTCAAAATTGTTTAGATTTTAATCTGAAATATTATTTAAAATCCAGATCTTTAACTTGAATCATGGAGTTGCTGAGGCTTTTTGACATACAGTTGAAAAGCATTTTGAAGGCTCTGGTCGCTGTTGTATACAAGTTTATCACAGTTTTCATAATTGTAGTATTATTTGGTGACAGCTCGTGAATATTTATTTCAAATTAACTGATTTGGAGCTCTAGGATTATTTTGAAAAGGTTTCCTTTCTACTCGAAAACTATCAGAGAAGTATTAGAAAAACTTAAGCGTTATTTTTGGTTATACCGTTATTGGATTCGTATTGAATTCGGTTTTGAAATTTATTACACGCAAACCACTTGCTTGCGCGCGTCTGTAGTACGACAATGCTCATGCTGTCAACGCTTCACTGCTGCACACGCATGCAGGGCAGTGAAGTGAGCAAAAAACGCTTGCTTGAGGCGGGTTTCTTACATGCACAACATACAGTAGATTTGGAAGTGTATTTGGTCTAGATGAAATACGCTGTCACCTGCGTCCTTCTCTTCTAATAATAGCGTGGCCTCTCGCTCCTCATGTGAACGGAATTGCATGGCGCGTTGATGGAGTGACACTACGAAGACATTCGTTCGCAGGTTTATTGAGAAGCCGCTACTGATATTCGTGCTTTTCATTTGGCATCGCTATCATATTCAGTAGCGGTTGCATTCACTGCGAGTAGCCTAAGATATGCCAGAGTGAGTGCAAATTGAGCGATTAAGTGGCGTGGGCGACGTAGAAACTCAAGTGCTCCGAAACCTGCTTTTTGAGCTGCAACAAATACTTATCGAGTAACGATTATTGTTATATAGTCCGCACACGAACTCTTCAAACCGTCATCATCCATTTTTCACTGCATTTCTACGCCGACTTCGATGCTTTCGGCGATCGTTGCAGACGGAGCGACGAGGAGGAGGAGGAGAAAAACTTAATTTATCCCAAGAGGGAAAGTTGCGGTGGTGGAGTGTCTGAGGAGCCTACCCAGCGTAGGTCACCGCTACCCTCTTGGCCCAATCCAAGATGTGGCCCTTGACCTCGGGCGCCAAGCTGCACATAGCAGCCTCCCACTGCTCCTTACTAATAATGTGTAGAGAATTAGGTGGTGGGTTTCGAGTACACCCCCACATGATATGGTCTAGGCTAGCTCTTTGTTGACTGAAAATGCACAAAGGCGAGGGGTATATTGCAGGGTGTATAGGATGGCGAAAAGATGGGGTAGGAAGCGTACGGGTTTGTAACTGGTGCCATAGTAATTCATGGTAGCGCGAAGCTCCATGATGTAAGGGGGTTATATAGTGCGCTGTAGACGGTAGTGATTTGTTTTATTGTCACGGGGTCGTGACGTGGCCGAAGACAGGAAGCTTCGTGTTGAGATTTCACTGTTTATTTGGGCGAACCTGTGCCCTGTAAAGAAAAGTCCAATTACAGCAGCAGTCTCGCACAGATAGCAGTCTCGGACTGATAGCGGCGAACGGAGCGTCGGCCTTCGATCAACAACTGACTAGCGGCGAAGCGCGTCGGCATTTATACTCTTGCCGTCGCATGTTCCAGCGTTATCGCTGGCGGTGGCGTAGGTTCCAGAACAATCTGTACCGTTCGCACAGTGGGCGTGATCTTATCGAAATGATCTACTACAGTCCAGAACCTTCTCGAAAACTTCAGGCGCGGTTTGCGCCGAGAATCGTGTGGTGTTTTGGGACGATAACAAAAAAAATTGCCCGCAGCTTCCCTCGGGGGAACACTGAGGAGGATGCAGAGCTTATAATTGGTTAACGGGGTGTTCAAGTGTGACTTACTTGGGTCGATGGCTAAATTGGTTAACGTGGTTGTGAAATGGGGTGTTGAATTGCGACTTACTTGGGTCGATGGCTAAATTGGTTAACGTGGTTGTAGGAGGGGGTGTTAAATGAGTGAACACGTACACACGTATGCGAAAGGGCGGCGCTGGTCGAAGGGACGTCGATGATTCTGTTTGTGGATTCGTTGGAATTCATTTCACGGCGACTTCGGACGTCGACGCGCCGTACAAACCAACCGACGAGCGGCAACTGAGCGAGCGAGCGCCGACCTTGAGTATATATAGAGCGCGACGGCGCATGCACTGTCAGCTGTTGAATGTTCTCGAAGCGCGACGCCACATGCGCGTCCACTGGAGAATCAGGAGAATTGTAGATGTCGAACGCGGTGTGTAGAGGAGGAAGGGTGCACAGATGGTGGAGGAGTGAAGCGCGCGCGGTGTGTAGAGGAGGAAGGGATGCACAGATGGTGGAAGAGTGGGCGATGGTGCGACGGCGCATGCGCGCAAGTCAGCTGTCGAATATTCGAGAAGCGGTGCGGACGGCGCACTACAAGGCGCGAGTATAAGATGCTTCCGCATCTAAAACTTGGGAAATGGAACGTGGCATTGCCCCCCTCTGAAAAAAGGCATCGTCCCGATGCTTTAACTAAAGATGAAAGTACAATAATAATGCAAGAAAGTACAATGAATAAATTACGATACAACAATAATTAAAAAAACACTGATTCAGTTTGTTAACGCGCTTGAAACGGTTTGAGGCGCGCGACATGGACGACTTCAGGTCGCGATCGGCGTCGTTGAGAGTTCGTGATGCCGTCGGGGACAACCTCGTAATCATGTGGGCCGGGACGTCGAACCACCCTGTACGGTCCGAAGTACCGTAACAGAAGCTTTTCACTTAGTCCACGTCGGCGTATCGGCGTCCACACCCAAACACGTTCACCGGGCTGGTATCCACGGAGCGTTGTCGAAGATTGTAACGGTGGCTGTCGGCAGTCTGTTGATTCTTGATACGGAGAAACGCAAGTTGTCGGGCTTCTTCGGCGCGTTGAAGGTACTCGCTCACATCGAGGTTTTCTTCGTCGGTGACGTTGGGTAACATGGCATCAAGCATCATTGCCGGGCTCCTTCCGTAGACCAATTTGTATGGAGATATCTGCGTCGTCTCCTGCACCGCCGTGTTGTATGCAAAGGTCACATATGGAAGAATGGCGTCCCACGTCTTGTGGTCAACATCGACGTACATTGACAGCATGTCGGCAATCGTCTTGTTAAGCCGCTCGGTGAGGGCGTTGGTCTGTGGGTGGTACGCTGCCGTCCGGCGGTGGTTTGTTTGGCTGTATGCCAAGATCGCTTGAGTTAAGTCGGCAGTGAATGCCGTTCCTCTGTCGGTGATAAGGACCTCCGGGGCGCCGTGACGTAGGACGATATTTTCGACGAAGAACTTAGCTACCTCGGATGCAATTCCTTTTGGCAGGGCTTTTGTCTCGGCGTAGCGGGTGAGGTAGTCGGTAGCTACCACGATCCACTTGTTTCCAAAAGCCGACTTCGGGAACGGCCCCAGTAGGTCCATACCAATCTGCTGGAAAGGTTGGCAAGGTGGATCAATTGGCTGCAGAAGTCCCGCTGGCCTTTTCGGCGGTGTCTTGCGCCGCTGACAGTCCCGGCATGTTCTCACATAACGAATGACGTCGGTGGTAAGACGTGACCACTAGTACCTTTCTTGTATCCTCGCGAGCGTGCGAGAAACACCGAGGTGCCCTGTCGTCGGATCGTCGTGCAGGGCCTGCAGGAGTTCTGGCCGCAGAGCTGAAGGCACCACAATGAGGTACTTAGCTCGAAGCGGTGAAAAGTTTTTCTTTTGTAGAAGACCGTTTTGTAGAAAGAACGACGCAAGTGCGCGCTTGAATACCTTCGGGACTTCGGCGGTCCTGCCTTCGAGGTATTCTATTAGGGCCTTAAGTTCCGGATCGGCCCTCTGTCGTTCAGCGAAGTCGTCGGTAGTTATCGTTCTTAAGAAGTAGTCGTCATCCGGGTCGTCGGGTAGCGGTTGGTTGACAGGCGCACGAGAGAGACAGTCGGCGTCGGAGTGTTTTTTGCCGGACTTGTAAATGACAGTAATGTCATATTCTTGAAGTCTCAGGCACCATCGTGCGAGGCGACCTGAAGGGTCCTTCAAGGTGGCTAGTCAACACAATGCGTGGTGGTCGCTCACAACTTTGAAGGGCCTGCCGTAGAGGTAGGGGCTAAATTTCGAAGTAGCCCAGATGATGGCGAGGCACTCCTTTTCTGTTGTGGAATAATTTGCTTCTGCTTTGGATAGCGATCGGCTGGCGTAACTAATAACCCTTTCAAGTCCGTCAGCCCTCTGCACAAGAACGGCACCAAGACCTACGCTGCTTGCGTCAGTAAGTATTTCTGTCTCGGGGAATTCGTCAAAATGCGCAAGTAACGGAGGCGTCTGGAGGCGATGTTTAAGCTCCTTAAAAGCGTGTTCCTGCGGCGTTTCCCACTTAAACTCCACGTCGGCCTTGGTAAGGTTAGTGAGAGAATCGGCGATGCGGGCGAAGTTTTCCATGAACCGCCTATAATAGGTACACAGGCCCAGAAATCGGCGCACAGCTTTCTTATGAGTGGGCGGCGGGAGGTCGGCGATGGCGGCTGTTTTCCTTGGGTCGGGATGAACTGCAGACTTGCTGATAACGTGCCCCAGAAACAAAAGCTCCTCATACGCAAATCTGCACTTTTCTCGCTTCAGTGTGAGTCCGGAAGTCTTGATGGCTTGAAGTCCAGCTTCATGGTGCCGAAGATGCTCGTCGAAACTCGAAGAAAACACGACCACGTCGTCCAAGTACACAAGGCAAGTCTGCCACTTCAATCCTGCCAGTACTGTATCCATAACTCGTTGAAAAGTTGCAGGCGCTGAGCAAAGGCTGAAGGGCATCGCCTTAAACTCAAAGAGCCCGTCCGGTGTTATAAACACCGTCTTCTCTCGGTCCATTCGTCGACTTCGATTTGCCAACAGCCAGTCTTGAGGTCAATTGACGAAAAGTACTTGGCGTTATGGAGCCGATCAAGTGCGTCGTCTATTCGTGGGAGAGGACACACGTCCTTTCTTGTGATTTTGTTCAGGCGGCGATAATCGACGCAGAAACGTAGGGTCCCATTCTTTTTCTTCACTAACACCACGGGGGATGCCCATGGACTCTTGGACGGCTGGATAATGTCATCCCGCAGCATTTCATCAACTTGTCTCTTCATGGCCTCACGTTCTCGCGTCGAAACCCTGTACGGACTCTGACGAAGTGGTCTGGCATTTTCTTCGGTTATGATGCGATGTTTCGTGATTGGGGTCTGCCAAATTTTTGATGACGACGAAAAGCTATCTTCGTGATGCTGGAGCAGGGCCTTCAGCTGTTCTTAACTTTCTTTACCTTCGCGGCGAACGACCCACTGATGACAGAATTGTCGGCTCCAGTATCGACGAGAGCGGTCACACTGTGGCCGTCGATAAGAACGTCGAGGTCGCTAGTTCGCCGTCTCGCATTACAGTTAGGGCGTGACGTCGGGTCACGGCTGCGTCGGCTTGTTCCGCTGCTTCCATGTTGCGTCGTCAAGCCACCTTCGGTAAGTGAGCTTTCGCCGTCAGGGCTTTGCCTATTTGGCGTTGTGTTCGGAAAGCTCCGTCACGGCGTCGTCGTCGTCGGAGGATCTTCGGTAGATCGTCGCACAGCAACCGCACCTCCACTGGTTGCTGCCCTTAGTTTCCCGGATACGGGCTAGGAGACCGGCCCCGCGTTGGGCCAGAGTACTGCCGGTGGTGCGGTGACGTGCGGCGGCTGGGCGACGGCGAACGCGAAGGGCTTCGTGGTGTCCACCGAGTTCCTGTCAAGCAGTCGGCGATGTCACCTGGTCGTTCTCCTGGCTGTGGACGCGGTGCATTGATGGCGAAGCCACGCAGTCCCATCTGTCGGTACTGGCAATGGCGGTATGTGTGTCCGGCCTCGCCGCAGTGGTAGCAGAGCGGGCGATGGTCAGGGGTGCGCCAGACGTCAGTCTTCCTCGGTTCACTGCGCTGGGCCGCTGGCGAACGGTATGACGTCGGTGGGGGTAGTGGCGGCGGTGGCGTCTGTCGACGGTAGTGCGATGGGGCGGCGTTTTGGCGTGGACGGGGGGAGCGTTGTGGCGCAGTGCAGCGGCGTAGCTCATAGCTTCCGGCTTGGGCCGCGGTGCGTGGGAAATTTGAAGCGATTGCCGAACTTCTTCTCGCACAAAGTCGGTGATAGAATCCAATTCAGGCTGTGCCGAAGGCAACAGCTTGCGCAGCTCTTCCCGCACGATCGCTCGAATCGTTTCACGCAGGTCTCCGGAGTTACTGGCTTGAGCAGCAGCGCAGTCTGCAGTCAGGCGACGATTATACTGTCTGGTGCGCATGTCCAGGGTCTTTTCGATAGTGGTCGCTTCGGCTACAAATTCTTGGACGGTTTTTGGTGGGTTTCTCATCAGTCCCGCGAAGAGCTCCTGTTTGACCCCTCGCATGAGGAAACGAACTTTTTTCTCCTCAGGCATGTCTGGGTCAGCGTAACGGAATAGTCGGGTAATTTCTTCTGTGAAAATGGCCACATTTTCATTTGGTAGCTGAACCCGGGTCTCTAATAAAGCAGCGGCCCTCTCTTTGCGGGCGACGCTCGCGAACGTTTGCAGGAATGCGCCGCAGAAAACATCCCATGTTCGAAGCGTGGACGCTCGATTTTCGAGCCAGGTTCTTGCGGTTTCTTCCAAATAGAAGAACACACAACGCAACGTTTCGTCATGGTCCCAGTGGTTGAGGGCGGCCACATGGTCGTATGTTTCTAGCCAGGACTCCGGGTGTTCGAACGATGACCCATGAATAACTGGTGGTTCCCTGGGTTGATACATGACCATCGTGGGCTGGGACGCTGCGGTTGTCATTGTCGCTGCAGTCACGGTCATGGCCTTAGTATTCCGCGCCTTGTCTTGTAGAAGCCCGTACTCCAGTGGTAGCCCTCTCTGTCGGCGGCTTCTTCGCTGCTCCTGGTTGGCGTCGGTGTCTTCTCCGCAATGTGGGCTGGGTTCAAGGCTTGACGGGGGCGTCCGGTACATGAACAAAGCAGCACCTCCACCAGATGTCACGGGGTCGTGACGTGGCCGAAGACAGGAGGCTTCGTGTTGGGATTTCACTGTTTATTTGGGCGAACCTGTGCCCGGTAAACGGAAAGTCCAATTACAGCAGCAGTCTCGCACAGATAGCAGTCTCGGACTGATAGCGGCGAACGGAGCATCGGCCTTCAATCAACAACTGACAAGCGGCGAAGCGCGTCGGCATTTATACTCTTGCCGTCGAATGTTCCAGCGTTATCGCTGGCGGTGGCGTAGGTTCCAGAACAATCTGTACCATTCGCACAATGGGCGTGATCTTAATAAATGATCTACTACAGTCCGGAACCTTCTCGAAAACTGCAGGCGCGGTTTGTGCCGAGAATCGTGTGGTGTTTTGGGACGATAACAATATCTTGGGAATTGGAACGTGGCAATATCGTGGAAGGCCACAAGACAATCTCTCGCGCTGAAAAAGGGCGCGTTGTCTAAGGCGCCATCAGAAGCCTGCGCTCGGCTGGTCATTTTTCTAGCAAAGGTATGAGCCGCCTCATTGCCACTCAACCCCGCATGCGCGGGCGTCCATATGAGAGCAACTTCTTGCGTGGGAGGATGTTTCTTGAGAATTGAAAGGGCAGTTGATGAGATGCGATCTGCACAGAAGTTGCGTATGGCAGTTTTGGAGTCACTTACAATCATATAGATATTGGGGATTGATATACCTAAAGCGATGGCAGCCTCCTCGGCCTTTTTCGAAGAGTTGACAGTGACGGGTGCCGTTTTGAGCGCCTTGCCGTTATAGTCGACAGCAGAGAAAGCATAGGATGAGGAGGATGGGTATTCTGCCGCATCGACATAGAGCACGTCAGTGGCTCCATGCAATTTTTTCTGAAGAGCTTTTGCTCTTTGGATTCTACGCTTAGTATGATATGTTGGATTCATGTTTTTAGGAAGGTGTGGTAGGAGTCATTGTTTGCATATGTTTTGAGGAATGTTGTATTTAGCATTGATGAGTGAGGTGAAGTTAATTCGGGTAGACGATAAAATGTGGCGAACTGCACTAGTGGTCGCGAGCCTTGCGTATTGAGTTGTTAAATGGGTTTCGCGGATTTCACATAGGGTATTTATTACTCCTGTCTGGTGGAGTAGTGCGTTAGAGGAATTGATTGCAATGCCTAGCGCGTATTTGTAAACTCTGCGGAGGAAGGTGTTGACCGATTCCTCGTCTGCTAATTTAAGGTGAAGATAAGTGAGGGTATACGTGATTTTACTAATCACAAAAGCTTGTATTATATGAAGTGCCTCTGACTCTCAGAGCTCTCCATTTTTCCCTGGGATTCTTCCTATCATTCTTAGGGTGTTTTCAACGGTATTGCGTAAAGCTTCGAGTGTGTGCGTATTGTCGGATAAATGAACCTTGCACACGAATGCGTAATACTCTAGGAATGAGGCACCAATTTATGTGAGCTTCGATCATTGGAACGTGCTTGTTCCGACGATGAGCTGGTAGAAGGGGTAACTCTGATTTACTCGGTGTACAATAGAGATTTATCTGAGATGTTAGTGCTGTTATTATATCTACAGCTGTTTGTATAGTGTCTTGAATGCTTCCATCTGAGCCTCCTTTCACCCATAAGGTGATATCATCGGCATAGATGGAGAAGTTCAAGTCAGGGATACGTTGAAGAGCGTTGGGTATCGGTAGCATAGACAGGTTAAAAAGGATTGGAGAGAGCACTGACCTTTGAGGTGATCCGAAGCTGCCTAGTGTATAGAACGAGGAATGTTCTGGTCCTAATGTTAATGTAGCTGTGCGGTCTGTGAGGAAGCTTTTGATGTAAGAGTATAATTTAGCGCCACAAGAAATGCAGTTGAGGCCAGCATATATAGCTGAGTGGGCTACGTTTATGAATGCTCCATGTATGTCCAGACCAAGGATTGCCTGAGTATCCTCGTTCTGGTTAGGAGTTATGATGTCGTGTTGAAGGCGAAGCCTCGCATCTTGCGCTGAAAGTGAGGCCCTAAAACCAATCATTTCTGGAGGCAGTAGTCCATTGTCCTCCACGTGTCTCTGGAGGGGTGCAAGCACAACATGCTCCATAGTCTTTCCGAGACACAATGTTAAGGAAATGGGCCTCAGATTTTCTACCAATGGAGCTTTGTTCGGTTTAGGTATAAATATGACTCTGGCATCTTTTCACGAAGGTGGAAGGGTGCCCGTGTCAAAACAGTCGTTAAAGTACTCAGTCAAAGTTTATTAGAAACAGGGTCAAGATTTCTAAGTAATTTGTTGTTAACGCGGTCTGGGCCTGAAGCCGACGTGCTACGGAGTGTTGCGAGGGCGTGCCTAACTTCCGCTTCCGTTATCGGCGCATCTAATGACTCATTAAGTTTCCCTGTGTAAGATGGTATAAATCCTTAAGTAATTGTGGTAATTGCAACGTGCGGATGTTATCGAAGAGCTGTCCTAAATGGTCACTGTGCTCGTGTAACAGTTTAGTGAAAGCGTTACAGTGTCGTGCCCGAGAGGTGCTGGAGTTTGGCAGATGACTAAGAAGTTGCCACGTTCGTTTATTACTGAGGTGGACATGCATTCCTTCACAAATCTGACCCCTTTGTTGTGCCACCAATTGAGTCGTGTATTGCTCGATATGTTGGTCTAGCTTCGCTATCTTAATGTGGAGTTTCCTATTGTGGCGCTGGTGTTTTCACCGTTGCAGAAGTGACTGTTTTGCTTCCCACATATGGAAAAGCTTGGAGTCGAGAGTGGTTATTGGATTGTCGGGGGGTAGAGTTCTCGTGTGAGTTTCAACATCTTTTTGAAGCGGTTGAGTCCACTCGTTAAGGTCTGCAATACGTGAGGGAGCGGTGCTGTTGCGGGTCTCTCTAAATTTGTCCCATTCTGTGAGCATCAGTGGTTTCGGTGCAATGGGTCCGTGTTTTAGTTGTAAAGTAATGCTAATAATGTAATGATCACTGCCAAGATTAGTTTGGGTGTTAGTCCAAGCCATTTTGGGGGTATTGCGAGTGAGGGTAAGATCGGGGGATGTATCTTTGTTCACACTGTTCCCCAAACGAGTAAGCTCATCCGGGTCCTTGTGCAGCGTAAAACGATGTGCCTGAATATGGGACCAGAGGGCTCTACCTTTCGGTGTAGATGCGGTGTAACCCCACGCTGGGTGTGAGGCGTTGAAATCCCCCACTATGAGTAGGGTGTGTTTGCCTGCCGAGGAAGTAGCTCGGGCAAATAGGGATTAGAAGTGGTGCCTTTGCTCTTTTGGTCTACTATACACGTTAAGAGTGTATAAGAATGGCGAGTTAAGTTTATCAGGTAGTATTTAGAGAAAGTCGTGCTCATTGTCGATGTCAGCAAATTTTGCATGGGTAACTAAAAGGTGCTTCTGGGTTAAGACAGCAGTGTTTGGTTTGGCATCAGCCGGGATTTGAGGTGTTCTATAACCCGGCAGCTGCACTACACCATTTGTATCTTGTAACGCAATAATTGGGGGAGGGGTACTATGTGATTTGATGTACTGCTGGAGGTTTGCTTTTTTTCAGCGAAACCCCCTGCAGTTCCATTGCCATACGCTATGTTCAGTGCAGTTACGAGGGGCCATTTTCGCTAAGTTGATTTGGCTTAGGTTGGGCAAGCTCTGGATGGTTAGCGTGTACCATGTCGATCCAGTGCGTGACTCTATCTAGGGTTTGTTACATCGGTAACATGGCTTGTTGTATCGAGGCCACGGATTCATGTAGCTTCTGCAAGGAACCTGTGGAGAAGGTAATAAAATTGTCTAGTTTTTCCTCAAGTTGGGTTACTTGTTCTTTCTATTTGTCAACCCTCTCTCGTTTCGCTTTGACTTGGTCTACTCGCTCATCGAATGACAATGTGGCAGTAGAGACTTTTCGTTTTTGCGCAGATGGTTGAGCGCGGTGCCTAGCTATAGGGGTGTTTAGAAAGGAGCTGGTGCTAGCGAGATAGGCGTAGATGTAATAGATGAGGTGGGGAGGTGTGGGGAGGTAGATGGTTGTTTGAAGGTCTGAAGCTATAGGCGTAGTTTTGCATTTTATGCCCTTAATTTAGCCAATTTGAGCTGCTTTTGAATGGACTTTTCAGGGGAGGCTACATCAGCTCAGCTCACATCGTGTCCAGGACCAGTCCGAGGGCTGGGGTCTTGCTCAATGTTTTTGTTGCGGCTTCGGCTGCGGCTGCGGCTTTTTCGGCTTTGCTGTTTTGTGATACTGGGTGAGCGTCCTCTAAGAACGTTCTTGAAAGATGGGCTTGGGTCGAGGAATGGAGCTGCATCTTGCTGGAAAGTTGAGGTTGCGTGCTTTGGTTTGGACTTGTAGTGGGCGCTGAGGCGAGCCGGTGGGGTGGTCACTGTTGCACACCAGAAACTTAGGTTCACAATCGTGGTCAAGGAGTGGGTTCGGAATGCCACACATTGAACATAAAGGCTGAGGGGTGCCTGGGTATACGTCTGGTCAGTGGCCAAGCCTGCGGCAGAGATTACAGGCTTCCGTCTTACGACGATAGGGTACGCATTTGGTGATGCCACCCTGATAACTTATGTAGAAAGGCACGCACGTGCCTCTGAAGGTTACCAATATGAACGTTGTGGAACTCATGCAACGTCCGGTCAGGTTGAGGCCTAGTCTGTCATAGTCCAACAAACTTGACAAGATGGTTTCAGATGTGTGTTCTATAGGAATATTACGGATGCTCCCTCGGCAGGTATTCGACGGATCGGTAATGTTGGGACCACTTCAAAGCTGCGCTCATCCATCTTGATGGATTTGATACGGTGGTATGCTTCGGTGCATGCCGAGTCCGGTGTGCTTATGAGCAGAATGTTGCTTAAAGAGTTGATGCGGTATTGGTCATGTAGGGAGCTTGTGAGCGCTTGCACTTTTAGGGCGGAATGGATGAGCTTCGGAAGTGGAGTGTCAGCACAGCTGAGGCCTCCACGTATTCGCAGAACTATTTTGTAGTCGTCCGCTGGAAGTGGAGCGGTCTGGGGGCAGTGTGTCGAGTCGATAGGAGAGCTTTTTGTGACGCTGCTTGAGAAGTGTTGATGTCAGGCGTCAATTTCTTCGGGGATGATGCGGGCTTTCTGGCCCTGGCACACACTTGACGCCAGCTGCCTTCATCATCGTCGAGAGCTTCGGTGGAGGGAAGCTCCTCTCCCTCTGTTTCGTAGATGACCATGTTGGTAGGCCTAGCCGGTAGGCCCACCGAGGTAGTCTAACGTTACCAAAAAGTCGATCTTTGTGGATGCGAACTGCAAAGCACTCACTTAAAATCACTTCAGATGATGCGGTTGATTCCTTGGAAAGCTTCACATTTGTTCAAGTTGTCATTGAATGACTAAAGCAGTCAGAAACAGGAGTTTTGCCGGAGCGCTTGCGAAATGCGGCCGCTACAGGTGGCGTCTATGGCGCGTCCCGGAGCGACGAGTTTTGCGGCAGCTTCAACACAAGCGTGCGCACAGCGTTTCTGTAGCACCATGGCAGCACCAACAACTTGATAGCACCGTCTTCCCATTCACTGTAGCCGGTTTGCCAGAACGCGTGCGAGCGTCAACTTTGTTTTTGCTTTCGTCGCGGCATCTTCATCAGCTCTGCCCCGCCCGACACACTAACCCCTGCAGCCTACGGGGTGCAGCCATTCTGTTTACGACATCACGCACAAACCATTGAGCACGCAGCTTCCGAGAGCCTTGTAAGAGTGCCTGGCGCAGTGCATTGGGGGGGGGGGGGGTATATCGCTCGCCTTTTGTAAACTCGCATCCCGTCAGCTCACTCGTATGTATACACAAATAGAGTGAAGTGCAACCTCACACTCCAATGTTCACTGGGTGATGAATGCGTAAATAAATGGTTACTGTACAAAGTCTCGTCTTGTCATTTAGCTACGCAACTAAAATTGCTGCGCCGTGTACTCTTGGCCCCAAAAAATGCATTCGTACTTTCTCACGGTTTTATTCGTTGCGGTGAGGGCAAGTTTTTTTAATTGGTGGTTGTGTTCTCTCTCCCGCCTCGCCATGTTGACGCAGGCAGCAACTGCTAGGGGGTTCTATGACTAAAAAAATTAACAGCATATTCACTGAGTGAATGATGATGACTGGGGTGTTGCATCCATCCGCCCATGCGTCTGTCTGTCTGTCTGTCTGCCTGTCTGTGAGTTCTATGAATAAAAAAATTCACAGCATATTGTCACGGGGTCGTGACGTGGCCGAAGACAGGAGACTTTGTGTTGGGATTTAACTGTTTATTTGGGCGAACCTGTGCCCTGTAAAGAAAAGTCCAATTACAGCACCAGTCTCGCACAGATAGCAGTCTCGGACTGATAGCGGCGAACGGAGCGTCGGCCTTCGATCAACAACTGGCAAGCGGCGAAGCGCGTCGGCATTTATACTCTTGCCGTCGAATGTTCTAGCGTTATCGCTGGCGGTGGCGTAGGTTCCAGAACAATCTGTATCGTTCGCACAGTGGGCGTGATCTTATCGAAATGATCTACTACAGTCCCGAACCTTCTCGAAAACTGCAGGCGTGGTTTGCGCTGAGAATGTTGTGGTGTTTTGGGACGATAACAACAACTTGGGAAATGGAACGTCTGTCTGTCTGCCTGTCTGCCTGTCTGTCTGTCTGTCTGTTAATCAAATATGTGAAAACCACTAACGCCATCTAGTGATAATATTTCCAAGAACGTATAGACGCAACACCAGCTATAGAGGAGTACATAAACTAAAGGTTCGTGCACATACATACATACTACTACTACTACTACTACTACTACTACTACTACTACTACTACTACTACTACTACTACTACTAATACTACTACTGCAACAATAACATGGTAAGTTGGGCCAGTTGGTTCGGACACATTGAGAACTTGTTTACAGCCTTTTCTTTCTTTTTTGCTCCTTCCCCGCCCTGTATTTTTGGTGTTGCGCTGTAAACATGTTCACGATACTACTACTACTACTACTATTAGTACTACTACTACTACTACTACTACTACTACTACTACTTGTATAACAGAGGGAAGAACAACCCACAGCCTACAGAACATCGTTCGTAAAATCCGATTGCCTGTGCTGAAAAACCGTCCACTCGGCACCCCTCAGATATGTACACACTCTAATGCAAAAGGCTGTTAAAAGGGTGTGTGGTTCGTTCTTTTGGGAACTAATGGGGCTGCCACAACCATATATTCCTTTAAGGACTAACGGCACTGGGTCTAACAGTTAGTCCCCTTAAGAGAATAACATTTAGTCCTCCCATTTACAACTTGGTGCGTAACCGTTAGTCCCACAGTTCACCCCAAAGGACTGACAAATAGTCTCCACATTTGCACCTTATAGAGCAACTGTTAATTCCTACATATACTCCTTACAGGGAACCGTTAGTCCTCACAGTTGCACCTTGCCGGACGAATGGTCGATCCAATCAAATACTCCAATTGGATGAACTTTTTGTCCCCAGTTCAAACATTGTTTTTTTGTTTATTTTCCGCCAAGCATAATACTTTTCCGCCTGTTTTTCTGCGCAGTGGGCAAGAAATTCCACAGAAAAGAACACGCGAAAAAGTAGTTAGCCACCTATGTGTAACTGCTTTCACAGTCACGGCAACAACGAAAGACAAAAGTGAGACATCGAAATATTTTATTTTTTTACATACACTTGAAGTTTCCCCATTCTTTTAAGTGAACTCTCGGTGAAGTGAGCAAGTCCAGTCTCGTTGCCAAATCTTGTTCACTCCTTGGGGAGCTCCTCCGACGTAAGCGATAGATAGCGGGCATTGCAGGCGCCAGCGGACGCAGCCTCTGCCTGTTGTGTTCCCTCGGCTGCACGTAAAATAATATAGTAAATATAGTTCAGCACACGTCACAGAAAATGAAAATGCACGCATATGACAAGTACGTGTACGTTAATAAAAAAACAAGCGTTATTTATGACACACAAATAACTTTACCTTCGCATCTCGCACAGTCTTTCTCAAGCTGCTCTGACGAAAGAGATTGATGACGGGTATCGCAAACGCCAGCGCACAGTCTTCAGCACGGTGTGTGCCCACGGCGGCACAATAAGTATATAAAATAGTCAGTCACACGTGACAGAGGATAAATACAAGTGCATACGAGAAATACGTGCAAGGTGAAGTGAAAAGATATGTGAGATATGACATGCTAATGACTTCACTGTGATGTCACACATCGTCAAAGACTCATTTCGATTGCCATAGCACAACAGTTTAGGAGCGGCGGCCGCAGTCACAACTCCGCGAACCACCATGCCGCTAACAAGTCGGCGAGTTCTAAGCGAGTGACGTCGTTCAGCTCGAGCAAGCGAACGTGAGACCAAACACGGCACTGCACGCGGAGTGTCTGCCGCCAGCGAACTTCAAACAGGAAAGCGAGCGTACGCTTGCCCGCCGCCACGAACAGCGCCGAGCTGGTTTGGATCTAGCGCCGAAGAAATAGACGGTAATGCGGCCCTTTTCCACAAAGTCGCGCGAGTGCAGCGCGCAAACTTGAGTTCGCCACCGCGGCCAACTGTGTCGAGCTGCTTGCGACCAACTGACGGGGAAGCCAACTGTAATGGCGACCAGCCCGTGCTGGTGCACTTACAGTGCGCGACATACTACAAGCAGGCTCTTTACGAGAACCCGCAATGTGCTTTCGACGACTCCCAACAAAGCAACGAGGTCTCAGCCCGATATCGTTAGCACGGAGCTCATCGCGGCGGCGAAGACAGGCGAGCACTCGATGAGCGAGCGTAAGGGAGGCGGACGACAATGGCGACCAACTGCCAGGATGTCGCAAAGCACAAACGAACTGCAGATGCCAAAGCTGACCTTCGCGATGCATTTCGTGCGTGCGATGTACAACAAAACAGAGCCCGTTGCTGGCAAGCGCGATTCGTGTCGCACAGGTGACAAGTAGATTAGAATAAATAATGATAACCTACTTGCCTTCGAACCCAGCGCTGTTTTCTGCCCTGAGTCAGACTGAAGTATATCTCCGATAGGCCTGTTCTTCTTGACCGCCTTATTGGCCTTCGCAACTGTTGCTGTCGTGACTATCTTGAAGCCAGAAATATACCGCACGGCGTGGTCAACCTGTCGAGGCTTGCTCCAGACTTCATGGGTGCAGTGAAACGCTTAAGCAGCAGCCCACGCTCATCCAGACGTAGACACAAGCACCACGTCGTAATTATTTGATCATCGAATCCAGGCGGCCATGGTTGAGCACCCTGAGCGCGACGCGATGCAACCACCACCGGCAAAATACGGGGAAAGACTGAGCCAGCAGAGGAGGAGAAGGACTTGTGTTCTGTGGAGAAAGAGGGCTGGTTACATTGGCAACGCTTTTCGCACTGCCTGCAATGCCCGGGCAGTTCATCTCCAGTGGAAAGTAAGCGATTTCGTACCGCACGCTTCCCTCTGTGGTCGCTCCTCTACGGTCTATCCGTTAATCGCACGCGCCTATTAGGCTCCGTTACTTCTTTTTTGTGTTTTTTGCCTTAAAGTGTAGGCACTGGATTCTGGTCTCCAAGCTAGTGGCGGAGTTTTTTCCTGTGCTTTGTTGAACAATAAAAAATTGGCAGCTTATCCACGGTGTGAATGATGGAGAGTGTGGTGAAGCATTCGTCCGTCCGTTTGTTCTTGCTTCCGTGTGTCCATCCGCCCAACCGTGCGTGGGTCTGTTCGTGCGCCCGTCCCTGCGTTAGTCCGTGCATCCATCCCAGCGTCCGTTCATCCGTCCATCCATGCATCTGTCTGTGCGTCCGTTCGTCCATCTATTCAACACTTTAAGTACCACCATCTGGCATTTTTTCATCATATATTCCCCATATAGAATCACCACCATCCAGCGGACATTTGAAGGACTTAACGAGAGGTGGCACACGCACACTTTCTTGCGGCTTGCGCTTTGGGTCTACTTCCCATCTTTAACCCCCTCGAGTTCATGGTACATACTAGTTCACTGTATTCAGGGCGCTGCGGCCCAACGCTCGCTAAACCTTTCTAAAACCAAGGTGGTTATGCCCAGCGAGGATAACGTAGCAACCTTTTCCTGACAGATAGTGCTCAATGTACATGCCAATGGCTGCTAATGGGGATTGCAGCGTGCTCGTTAACTAAAAGCCGAATGCTCCTGTCTCTGATTCCGCATTAGCAGCCAATGGCATGTACATTGAGCACTGTTTTTCATTGTTCAGAAACGCCCAGAAGAAACCTCCCACCATCACCACCTTGCCGGTCAAAATGTAACAATTGCTACACACTACGACTACGAGGGACGAATGAGTGCCGTTATTAGGAGCTTTGCCCCTAAAAATGAAAGTGTGCACGTCAACTCAAAGCGCGATTTGGGTGCTTGTGTCCAGCCATAATCTTCTGTCTATCATTGCACATGGGCAGTGATTGGAATGTTCCTGTGGGAAACACTTATTCATCACTTTGTGTTTTGCACCTGCCCAGGTTTCTCTTCTGCGCAACGCCATGATTAGCGGCAGTGTCAACACCACCGCCAGTGCGAGCGTTACCACTCGCCTCATTGCTTTTACACATTGTTCGCCTTATCGGGAGATGGTGTAATTTTTTTCAACAAAAAAGTGTTTCATGCCGGAGCTTGACAAGGCTCCCATGACGCATTTATGCTACTAATGTAACGTCAAAAGAAGGCGCGCGATCAGAAGACAGAACAAAGTTGCTTCATCGGGAGCTGATCTCGTGACCTCCGGGTGCGCGGCAACAGATGCCGCTATCCGCTGCACCATGTTCACATACTTTGAGTTCTGACACCGTCATCCAGTCTTCCGTGTAAAGTCCAGTACTGGCTGACCCGCAGGTAGCGCGCCGAATCTCGGTTGCGGCGGCTGCATTTTCGATGGAGGCGAAAACGCTATTTGCCCGTTTCCTTAGGTTTAAACGCACGTTCAAAAACACCAGGTGGTCAAAATTTCCGGAGCCCTCCGCTATGGCGTCTCTGATACTCCTATGATGGTTTTGGGACCTTAACTCCTCACATGATTCGACCATTGTAGAGAATATAGGGGGCGCAACGGTACGTCGAAATGGCGGACGAGACGGTGATGTCGCGAGCGTGCACGTCAGCGGTACAAAGCGTGAAAACGCGTTCATTTATTATTGTCTGCTCAGAAATAAAGCTGCGTCACCTACTATCACCGTGTGACAGCTTTGGAGCATGGCTGCACGACGCCCCCTGCATCGCAGAATTGACTGAATCAATCAAAATGAAGTGATGCATTTTGACTGTGGCACCAGCGATTAGATTCTTCAACAAGTAATTTCTAAAAGCCCGTCTCATACGGAACGTTTTCGATACGAGTATATGCAATTTTCTCTACGCCTAGCACAGCACACGGTTGCGATTTTACCCTAAGCGTCCATGTCGCACATAGCATATGAATACGAGAAAATTGCTCTGCAACGCATAGAGCAACGTGCCTGCTTTGTCAGGCCGTTAGGCTGCAGGTACTAAGCCCGCGTTTGCCACTAACGTTCGTCCTGTAAAAATCGTGGCCGTTCAACAAGCAAGACACAACGTGCGATGCGTTTTCTTTTAGTTAGGCCGTGGCGTTCATGTCGCGAGTAGGTGATTTTAGCCTAAGTTCGCCACCCAATCAGTTGCGTTCTTCTTGCTGTTTCTTCGCTTTCTCTATTTTCGCACTCACCTATGACCAAAAGGGTTGGTTTAATCAATATGTACGATTGTTAGTCATCGTGATGGAGATGTACGGCTAAGCATTAACCTGGATGCGTCAACGTTAGGCCAAGTCATCGCTGTAGAACACCAATAAATATTGCACAAGCTCTTTTTTAGAAATGTTAAGAATAAAGTACTTCTGTAGGGACACGTTTGATCGAGTTTTATTGATTTCTATAACGAAAAATCTAACATATGTTTTGCTTTCGAATAAGACGGTGTTAATAAACAAGACGTCAGCGGTAACGAGTAATTTATTTCAGCCTCCTAAACATCTTACAAATTGCACCTTACCTTACCTTACAAACCACCTTACAAACACTTTACCTTACAAATCATTGCAGTCTCCGCTTGCGAAAAGCGCGCGCTTTGCAGAAACAGCAAAGTAACAAATGAGACGCGTATTTGCGTGCATTCGTGCCTTTTAGTACGTTTTGTGCGTGATTTGCGCGTGAAAAACGCGGGCATGTTTCGATCTGCTTTTCATTCTGCACATGAATTTTCAATTTGTTGCATTCGCGTTCATTGCTTCACCTTTCTGTCAAAGATGTAGCTATTTTTTTGGGTGGGGGAAGGGGTATTTATGTTAAAAGCACTTCACGAATCTTCGATATAAAGTGATTTATTTTTTTACAATAGCAACAGTTGATATTTTTACAGCAGCCACTCTTAAACCTATTCAGAAAACCTCTTCTGTTTGATTTGCCACAAGGTAACGCGAGGAATGTGCTTCTTCCGGGCAGGGCGCTTGGAACGCGTTCGGGCTGCCTCTATAGCTTCCACTGTAGTCAAGCATCAAGGAAAGGAGATAAATTTTAAAATCAGTTTTATGCGTCAACCATTCAATGATTTCGCACTGTTTTATACAGAGGTTTCTGTATTACTACAAGAGAAGAACAATTGTTTTCCTTCACAACTTTCATGCACTTCTGGTGTCACGATCGCGTTGACCGAAAGATGCTAGGCTAAATTCAAAAACGAGGGCATTCTCCAGTAAGGTTGAGCGTTTGGATGGAACAGAGAATGGAGCGAAAAGTCGGCCAGCCAAATGGGCCTACTGTATGCTCTAAATTAACAACAAATAAACAAATCTAAGTGACTTTTTGACACAGAGTTAAGGCAGTCTGTAAACAGCTATTTATTAGGGGACTAACTTGCGCCCAAAAAGTCAACTAATGATGCCTGCAGCATTCCGCGCAAGAGGCACGATCTCCGAGAAGTGGGCTGGCTGGTTAACTTTTATTAAAGTGGCGCACCCCACTATGGCGGACATGTCATATAATCGGTGTTGGCTTGTTTTAAAATTCAAATTGCCATTGTTGTCAAAATATTTAGCATTAGGATATTCTTCAGTGGCACGTTACTTCTTCACGAAACATGCGCTGAGAAGATGCACGCCATCATGGCTGTAGTCTTGTTTTAGCATTGTCGTGTTCTTTTGTAGGAAGTAAAAAGTTGCGCGCGTAGTTGAAACGTGAAGTATGTCTTGAAGTATTATTTCATATCTGAGAAATGGATAGTTTGGCATCATTTTCATTTGCGTACTTTTTACAGGTCTACTAAAGAGTCAGATGTTGAATGGAACGGAATTCCCGCCCCCGAGTGCGATGCCAATGAATGACAACTGCAGCCATCCAAGGCTTGCCAGAATGTGCTTTCGCACGGGTGAGTTCAAAGTGAATGCTGCAACTGAAAGAAAGCATTGACAAGAGTTGTGTTTATTTCATTTTTACGGTTAGCTTGGCTATTTTCGGGGCGAATCTCTTTAGGGTCTCAGCGTGTCGGCGGGCACCATCTGTCATCCGTTCCTGCACTCTAATCGTGACGGTCAATTTGCTTAAAGGGGCCCTGCAACACGTTTTGGGCACGGTCAGAAAATGCTGCTAATTGGCAATAAAAGCTCCACACCACACGCGAGCCAAGTATCATTGCGCTAAAATTGCTTTCTCTCCGCGCGAAAACTGAAATAAAACGCACAAATATCGCTTCTAGAAAGGCCCATCTATCAGTAATTGGCTCATTTGAACATGACGTGCTTAAGTTTCCTAGATGAAACAAGGGCCCAAGATATCATCACTCACGGTTCTCGAGCCGTCCTACTCACTCCTCAATTATTCCTTTTTGTCTCTGCCATACACGTCTGTAAAAAGGCGCATTTCTTGAACGTGATCTTGCAAATGACTGCTGGTGTTATTTATTATTAGGCAAAAGGTTGAAAAGGAGCACGCATGCGCATATGGCTCCGGCCGGCTTCTTGCCGTGACAAAAGACGAAATCGGAGCCACGACGTAAACTGAAGAGGAGGAGTGTTTCAGTGCGCGCCAAGTTGACCAAGATTGTTTCGCGATGCTTGTTCAATGCAATATCTGAGTTTTGAATGCGAAGCATTTCTTAGTAAATTTTCGTGACCTTGAGCGTATCTATCTATCTATCTATCTATCTATCTATCAATCTATCTATCTATCTCTCTAACTATCTATCTATCTATCTATCCGGCTACGACGTTTAGCTCTCCTGTCCATTTCGATATTGGTATCGGTACCAAGCATAGTATGCCATAACATGACCTATAAAAACATAATAAACTAGTAATGACACGAAAATATTGACAAGTATGCAATGAATGTTATGATTTACATATTGTGGTCCTGCAGCTCTTGCAATGGTTTCGTTTACACGACATGTTGCAAAACTGGTATGGCATGGCATGATTGCATGGCGAACACAAGCGACAGACCTTAACTTGAAAATTATATCCCTGTCATGTAACAACATGACTACATACCACGCTCATGATGCGCTCACGGCCGTTTCGCTAGCGTCACATATACCAAATTTGATATTTCGGGACGTGAATGGATGACGAAAATATGATGCTGGTGCAAACACGAAAACATGAGATGCGTGTCATGTAACAACTTGCGTACATGCTACGCTCATGATGCGCTCACGGCCATTTCGCTAGCTTCACATGTACCAAACTCGGTATGACGCGATGCGAACGGATGATATAGGTAAATGACACATTAAAACATGATTATTCTGAGAGGCGTGTCATGTAACATTATGACTACTTGCCGCACTCTGATGCACTCGCGGCTATTTCGCTAGCATCACATATATCAAATTTGGTACTACAGTACGTGAGTAGATGACGAAGGTATGTGACCGGTGCAAACATGGTAATCATGAGATACGTGTCATGTAAGAGCATGACTAAATGCGACGCTTATGATGCGCTCGTGGCCGTTCCGCTAGCTTCACTTATACCAAATTTCGTATGACGAGACGTGAATAGATGACGAAGGCATGATACTGGTGTAAACACGATATACATGAGATGCGTGTCATGTAACTCGACTACATGCCACGCTCATGACGTGGTCGCTGCAATATGGCAACTTTCACATATGCCGAATTTGGCATCACCTAACGCCATAGATGACGAAGGCATGTGACTGGTGCAAACATGATAGTCATGAGCTGCGTGTCATGTAAGAACATTACTTTATGTTCACATGACACAGTAACCTGACATGACACAGTAAAGACGCCAATACATTTCGAAGTGATGCGGTGCGCGTGCTCGCGGGCACTCATTTCGTCGCGTCAAGCTGGCGTTGCCACGCCAGGCACCGGTCCTGCTATATACTCGCAGGCGAGCGCCTCGCTGCGTTGCTTTGCGTATCAGCATGTCCGGCCTCCCTCCGCCACGAAAAGTGGGAGACGCTGTGTTGCCTAGGTAACGCACCAGCGCGAATTTCAGCATGTCGCATTTCGCGCCGGTTGCCGTCGGGCCGCGCCGATGGAGTGCTCACGTTTGGCTAATGTAGCTTCGCTGTGCCTAGCGTGCGCGCGCGTCAACGCTACATTGGAGTATAGTGGGCCCTTCATGATAGATTCACGGCCATTTTGCTAGCTCCACATACCCCAAATTTGGTGTTACGTGACGTCAATGGATGACGAAATATATGACTGGTGCAAACATGATAATCCTGACAGGCGTGTCATGTAGGAACATAAAAACATACCACGCTCATAGCGTGCTCATGCTCGTTTCGCTAGCTTCATTTATACTAAATTTGGTATCACGTGACGTGAATAGATGACAAAAGTAAACAACACAACCAAACATGGTTAACTTGACACGGAAGTCATGTACGGCATAATTTACCTCCAGCTCGTAACGTTGTGCTGATTTGAAAGTGACATATCAACATTTCTCATTCGTGCTTCGCATATCATCGATGCCCACTGTACATGGGATCTGCACATTTTTTTTAACATTGCTGGGTGGCCGTAAAACAACAGAAATTGGTTTCGCTCTCTTCAACATACCTCGTACTTTCCGAGATAAGCACACCGTGAAGTGTAACAATGAAACATTTCCCGTGAATGCTTTCGTGCAACTCTGTCAACCTATGCCGACGCGGATCTGCGAAGCGAGTTTATTTTTCATTTTTTATTAAAACGCCAGGCGTTCGTCTAATGCGCGTCCAGTGCTTGCCAGTTGGTACAAATACTTGAGTGTATGCACGTATACAGAGCAGCTGAAGTATATTCTAGGCACTATAGCTGAATGGTGTATTCAACGCATCTTCAAAACAATTCACGCTTGAATAGTTCACGCTAGAGCCGACATGCGCCGCTTCGAGATACCTCACCAGTAGAACTCTTACTGTTCAGGATGCTCCGAGCACAGCGTCAGAAGCACCTGGCATCAAACTTGCCCAAATGGGCCCTTGCCCAAATGGGCACATCTATGGACCTTAGGCGCACTCGGTCGCACGGTCACACTGAAAAAGCCGCAAATTCGAAGAAGAAAAAGTGCTCAAGATCACGAGGCGCGCAATACGTATTTTCTTTGCTCCAGCTATACTTCCCTGCTTAGCTTCCAGCGCTTTCGTCGGGACGAGAGTTGATACAATGCAATTGCAGGACGCGACAAATCTTTATAACTCCAGTCGTACTAAACAAATTCTTGAAATTTTTGTGGCTCAGAATACGTGAGGCAAGCTTTTCAAGTGAACTCATTCCAATGTTACTAAAAAAAATTGTTTGAGGGCCTCTCAAGTGCAAGAAGGACCTCCTTCTCCTGCCAAGAATGATTTCGTTTCTCTCGCCACCACTTCAAATTCCTTCGGGTGGCAAAAGAGAGCGAAAGGCGCGCGTTTACTATGAAAATCTCCTTCGCCTGCGCGATACAACGCGCTGCAGAACCGTTCACAAGGCCTTCCCCTATAAATAGGCATAAGATGTAGTTCTGCAATGTAGCACTGGTAGGACAATGCTCATTTGCGTAGTTGAACATGAAGGCTCGCCGCGTGCTCGTTAAGTTAAAACGAACTGCATGGCGTACTAAATCTTTCGCGAGTAGAGGGGGGCTAACCTACCGCACTTCTCAGCCTGTATATATATATATATATATTGCCACGCTGTGTTGGAAGCAGAAGACGAGAGCGAAGAAGTGAATGGCAGCTGTGGCTGAGTAAACAATTGTCTACTTCGAGTTCCTGCCTATCGTTTCCTCTCGCGACAGACGGGTGGACGTGCTGGGTACTGTACTGCAACGTCTTATGCCTGCTGGTTCTGAACCAGAAGCAACCACCGCCAGTGCACCAGGGTCTGCTGACATCTATCGAAGCAGCCGCCGCGTTCAAGGACTACCACCACAATACGGCCCCTTGGCAAGTTCCGTGAGGACAATGTTTGCCACATCCGCAACCCAAAGCGAGCATGACCCCCTCGCTAGCGTACCCTGCGTCATCAACACACCTCGCACACCCAACCCATTCCATGGTGATGCCAGTGAGGATGTCGAAGACTGGCTTGACCATTTCGACCTGGTCGCTGCCATCAACGACTGGGACAATCGCCGTAAGTCTAAGAACGTGTATATCTCCCTCTTAGACGTGGCAAGAGTGTGGTATGAGAACCACGAAACTTCATTCACAAGTTGGCAGGAATTCCATCAGCAGCTTCGTGAGGCGTTCAGTAACCCCGAACGGAAAGAGAGAGCGGAGCAGGCACTTTCTTCGCGGTTTCAAATGCCGAACGAGATCGTCGCCATGTTCGTCGAAGAAATGTCGCGATTGTTTTGACGGGCTGACCCTCACATGCCAAAAGACAAGGAAGTGTGCCTGCTAATGCGAGCCGTAAAGGAGCAACTTTTCGCGGGCCTTGTGCGCAACCCTCCTACGACAGTGTCCGAGTTAATACGTGAAGCCACAAATATGGAGCGCATGCTTCGGCAGCGGGTGTCGCAGTATGAGTGTCAGACGGCCATGTCCGCTGCGTGCTCGCTTGTATTGGGAGGTGATAACAGAGAGGTCCTCACAGAACTCATACGGCAAGTTGTACGTGAAGAATTTCGGAAATTTCATGCAGCGTCTCCTCCCAGTAGTGCTGCTCTTATGGACGTCGTTCGTAACGAAATCAAGCAGTTCGTTCACTCCTCACCACCATCGCAAGTCGAAGCTCCCAAGCTTTCCTACGCGGATGCCCTACGCGTCTCTACGTCGTTGAAGGCCCATTTTGCTCATCCACCTGCTGGGACTCCCAGACGCTTTCCAAGTCCAGCCCATCGCCTGCCTTCTCAGGCCGATTCTCGTCCTGGCCCACGGAAGTCCACCATCTGGCGTGCACCCAACAATCGTCCTTTGTGCTACCATTGTGTAGAAGTTGGACACATGTACCGCGACTGTTACTACCGACGAATGGGCCTACGCGGATTCCACCCAGATGCACGTTGCCCACGCTATGATGAACGCCCGCAAGAAATTGCGGATTACTTGGAAGGTGGTCATCACGCTCCTGTCCCGCCGCGACGACAGTCACGGTCACCATCACCGCGTCCGTCCACATCAACGCATCGCGCCTGACCCACCTTTGGGTCCCCTGGTGTCAGTGGCGCAAGCCCACGCCGGGGAAACTGAAAACGGCGTTCTCCGGAGGTGAGGCCGCGTTCACGCGAACCGACAAGTACCCTCCGCCGCTGCCTTACGACGGGCCGTTAAAGTCTATTTGTCAAACCGCCAACAGAACGTCCGCTGCCATTACCGTTTCCGTCGACTGTTATCCGGTGACTGCGCTGGTCGACACGGGAGCTGATTACTCAGTGATGAGTGCTTCATTGGCCACCTGTCTACACAAGGTGCTGACGACGTTGGACGGCCCTCAACTAATCACCAATGGAGGACACCTCGTATCCCCTATAGGACGGTGCACCGCCAGGCTTGAGATTTGTGCGTCGGCTTTTGTAGCATCATTCCTTGTACTGCCAATTTGTTCTCGGCCGGTCATTTTGAGCATGGATTTTCTGCAAGAGTATGAAGCGATAATTATTCTGCGCGATTCGTTCGTCAGTTTTGTTGCCTGTGTTTCTCCAGATTCCGACATCGAGAACATCGTGGCGTGGCCTTACGCGTAGTCGATGATTGCGTCACGTTGTCCCCTCGCAGTAGTATATTCGTGCTTGTTGAGTGTCCACAGGAGCAGTCGATTACGGGCATCGCCGAAAGTAACCTGGCGTTATTGCTTGATCGGGAAGTGGCCATTGCACGAAGTCTCGTTCAACTCCAAAATGGCTAGACTACGGTTTTAGTTACGAACTTCGGTGGCAAACACAGGCATTTTGCGAAACGCACAACCATAGCCTACTTAGATGCATTGGATGATTTGGACGATTTCTCTTTGATTACGACGATATCGACTGAGAACAGCTGCGATACTGACGTGACTAGTCGCCTCAACGTCAATCGCCAGTTAGAAGAACCTAAGAGGGCACAGCTCCTCAGTCTTCTCTCATCCTTTAGTGACTGTTTTGCACTACTTCGAAAGTCCGACAGACTCCTCTAATGAAGCACAGAATTATCACTGAGACCAACTTGCAACCCGTACGCCAACATGCTTACCGCGTGTCGCAGAAGGAGCAAGATGCTATCCGTCATCAAGTGAAACAAATGCTCGACGATGACGTAATTCAACCATCGACTAGTCCTTGGGCGTCACCAGTTGTTCTGGTTAAAAAGAAAGATGGTTCATTACGATTTTGCGTCGACTACCGCAAACTGAACAAGATAACGAAAAAAAAGACGCATATCCTCTTCCTCGTATTGATGACTCCTTGGATCACCTGCGACACACCCGTTACTTCTCTTCCATGGATCTCCGTAGCGGATATTGGCAGATTGAAGTAGATGAACGGGACCAAGAAAAAGAGCGTTTATTACGCCGGACGGTCTCTATGAATTTAAAGTTCTCCCATTTGGCCTGTGCTGCGCTCCAGCCACGTTCCAACGAATGATGGACACAGTTCTATGTGGCTTGAAGTGGTACTGTTGTTTAGTGTATTTAGACGACGTAGTCGTTTTTTCTACGACTTTCGAACAGCACATTGAGTGGCTTGAGGCGGTTCTTCTAGCTATTCGCACTGCCGGCCTCTCTCTGAAACCGGAAAAGTGTCATTTTGGATATGAGGAACTGAAATTTCTTGGCCCCATTGTCAGCAGCAGTGGTGTTCGCCCCAATCCGGACAAGGCTATGGCAGTTGCTTTGTTCCTGATATCGAAAACAAAGCATGATGTACGCCGCTTTCTGGGACTTTGTGCTTATTACCACCGCTTCGTGCCAAACTTTTCGAAAATCGCCGACCCTCTACAACAACTCGTCAAGGATGACGTCGCCTTCGTCTGGGGTCCCAAACAATCCAGCGCTTTCCGCGACCTTCAACAACGCCTACAAACGCCACCGATCCTAGGTCACTTCGACACCGAAGCAGACACAGAAGAGCGCACTGACGCGAGCAACCTTGGCCTCGGAGCCTATCTCGTGCAATATCGAGATGGCTTGGAACGCGTCATCGCCTACGCTAGCCGCACGTTGTCATCTGCGGAGAAGAACTACTCGACGACAGAAAAAGAATGCCTGGCGGTTGTATGGGCCATAACAAAATTCAGGCCCTACTTGTACGGACGCCCCTTCCGAATCGTAAATGACCACCACTCTCTCTGCTGGCTAGCGAATCTGAAAGATCCTTCGGGCTGTCTCGCAAGATGGAGCCTTCGGTTACAAGCGTTTTATATAACGATGCTTCACAAGTCTGGCCAGAAACACACCGGCGCTGACTGTCTTTCCCGCGCACCCGTCGAGGTCGCTGAAGAAGACAATGATGAAGACTTCAGCTGCCTTGCTATTCTCACATAATTAAACGTGGCTGAGCAGCAACGTTAAGACTTAGAATTGCAACCACTGATCGAATACCTTGAGGGACGTCGCCCACAACCCCCACATCAGTTCGCGCGTGATTTGTCATCTTTCTGTCTACGCCAAGGCATCCTCTACAAGCGCAACTTTCATTCAACGAAAACTGTTTACCTCCTCGTCGTTCCTGCTGCTCTCCGCGATGATGTTTTGCGTGCTAGTCACGGCGAGCCATCGTCAGGGCATCTTGGCTTCGCGCGTACTCTGGTGCGGATAAAGGACAAATACTACTGGCGGAAAGTTACGAAACCCGTTCGGCAGTACGTCAAGACATGCACAGCCTGTCAGCGCCGCAAAACTCCAACGACGAAACCAGCCGGTCTTCTTCGGCCTTTGCGACCCCCTCATGCACCTTTTGAAAAGGTCGGGATGGATGTACTCGGCCTATTTCCGAAGTCTACGGCTGGTAACCGCTGGATTGTGGTTGCCACCGATTACTTGACCAGATACTGTGAAACACAAGCCGCCCAGCGAGCAACTGCTTCCGAGGTGGCTGACTTTTTCATCAAAAACATCGTTCTTCGCCACGGTGCTCCCGCTATCGTCATCACAGATCGTGGTACTGTGCTTTTACGGAAGTTGCTCCGACAGATCCTGTTGCTGAGCGGCACGACGCACCGAACAGCAACTGCGTACCACCGACAGACTAACGGGTTAACCGAACGTCTTAACAAAACGATTGCAGATATGCTTTCGATGTATGTCGCCAAAGATCAGAAGAATTGGGATGAAATCGTCCCATATATAACATTTGCCTACAATACGGCTTTGCAGAAAACCACCGGCTTTGCTCCTTTTCGTTTGGTTTACGGCCGCGACGTCACCACAATGCTTGACACCATGCTGCAACCAACTCCGCCGGACACGATTACCCCGGACGCAGATGTATTTGTTCAGCGTGCAGAGGACGCCCGGCAGCTGGCGCGCTTTCGCATTTTATTGCGGCAAATTCAAGATGCTCGCCGGTACAACACCCACCACAGAGCAGTAATATACGAACCCGGTGACCTAGTCTAGGTTTAGACTCCTATACGTCAACGTGGACGCTCAGAAAAATTGTTATGTCGGTACTTCGGACCCTACCGAGTTCTTCATCGCCTCGGCGAAGTGAACTACGAAGTTGTCCCAGCAGACACGTCACACCGTTTTCGCAGACCCCGCTCCTCGGATGTGGTTCACGTCTCCAGGATGAAGCCGTACTATTCTCGTTGACTACAAGACAAGAACTTTGTGGTGTGGAAATATCCTTAAAGACAATTGCACATTACTTTCTTGCCTTTTTATTTTTCATCTCGTCCTTTTTCCTTTCAATGGACACTGACATTTCTTACTACCTTTCGTTGTTTTTCGGAGCCATGACATTCACTCGATGCTTCTTCTTTTGTTTTTCATTGCCCCGCCGCGGTGGTCTAGTGGCTAAGGTACTCGGCTGCTGACCCTTAGAGCGCGAGTTCGAATCCCGGCTGCGGTGGCTGCATTTCTGATGGAGGCGGAAATGTTGTAGGCCCATGTACTCAGATTTGCGTGCACGTTAAAGAACCCCAGGTGGTCTAAATTTCCGGAGCCCTCCCCTACGGCGTCTCTCATAATCATATAGTGGTTTTGGGACGTTAAACCCCACATATCAATCAATCAATCTTTTGTTTTTCATTAGGGAGAGGGTAATGCCACGCTGTGTTGGTAGCAGAAGACGAGAGCGAAGAAGTGAATGGCAACTGTGGCTGAGTAAACAGTCGTCTACTTCGAGTTCCTGCCTATCGTTTCCTCTCACGACAATATATATATATATATATATATATATATATATATATATATATATATTTAAGGGAAAGAAGTGTGTACATAAGGGCTTGTTTTTCCGTGTTTTGACACAATATTAATTAGATCTAACAGGCAATAACGCCAAAGAATATATACGGGAAGGTAATAAAACAAATGTAATGTAAATAAGAAGAAAGGAAGAGGGTGAAAGAAGAACTAGCCGTGAGCATATATACATACATACACATATATATATTATATATATAAGGGAAAGAAGTGTTTACATAAGGGCTTGTTTTTCCGTGTTTTAACACAATAATAATGAGATCTAACAGACAGTAATGCCAAGGATAGTACAGGGGAAGGTATTAGAACCAATGGATTGTAAATAAGAAGAAAGAAAAGTGGATTAAAAAATAACCAGCCGTAGGCAGGAATCGAACCAACGACCTTCGAATAACGCGTTCTATGCTTCTTATTTACATTCCATTGGTTCTAATATCTTCCCCTGTACATTCCTTGGCATTACTGTCTGTTAGATCTCATTATTATTGTGTTAAAACACGAAAAAACGAGCCCTTAGGTATACACTTCTTTCCCTTATTTCATTGAACGAGGGTCTCGTACTGGCAGACTTGGTGTGTTTAGGTTGTATAAGAGGGACAATAATCAGCTGCCCGCTCATAATAAGTTCACGTGCTACGTGACGCCAAACATGCGCATAAGAGTGTTTTTCACACTCGCCGTTTCGCCTATAGATGGCGCTGACTGTCACTCCTACTTCTGAATTCACATATAAACCCAAAAAAAGTGGATGGAGGGAAGGCCGCTGTAGTAGCTCAGTGGTTAGAGCATCGAACGCGTTATTAAAAGGTCGTAGGTTCGATTCCTGCCCACGGCTGGTTATTTTTTCATCCACTTTTCTTTCTTTTTACATTCCATTGGTTCTAATAACTTTCCCTGTACATTCCTTGGCATTACTGTCTGTTAGATCTCGTAAATATTGTGTTAAAACACGGAAAAACGAGCCCTTAGGTCTACACTTCTTTCCCTTATATATATATCCATATATAAATATATATGAGATTTAACAGACAGTAATGCAAAGGAAGGTATAGGGGAAGTTATTAGAACAAATAGAATGTAAATAAGAAGAAAGAAAAGTGGGTGAAAAAATAACCAGCCGTGAGCAGGAACAGGAACGATGCTCATAGCTGGTTATTTTTTCACCCACTTTTTTTCTTGTTATTTACATTCCAATTTTTCTAATAACTTTTCCTATACATCCCTTGGCAATACTGTCTGTTAGATCTAATTAATATTGTGTCAAAACACGAAAAAACGAGCCGTTAAGAATACACTTCTTTCCCTTATATATATATATATATATATATATATATATATATATATATATATATATATATATATATATATATATATATATAAAAGAGGTCAACAGACGTGCGGAAACACAAGTTTTACTAACGTTTCGGCAGGTGGGCTTGCCTTCGTCAGAGTGACGAAGGCAGACCCACCTGCCGAAACATTTGTAAAATTTGTGTTTTCGTACGTTTGTCGACCTCTTTTTCTACTGCATTTTCCACCGGATACTTTATTTCACCCCTCCATATATATATATATATATATATATATATATAGTAGCTCATTTGCTGTGAGAACTTGGCTTACTTGGGTTCTGTGCCTCAGGTGTGGTCGCTTCATCGCGTCTTCTGAGCCCAAGGAGAATTAAAGAAAAAATTGCTGGAGTGGAAGCTCCCGCAACGCCTTGCCGGCAGAAGTTAAGCCAGCTTTTGCCTCTGCCAAGATGGCGGAAACATGCTTTTTTCCTCATAGTGCTTACTTAAAGATCAAGTGGTTTTGATATGTTATGTATATGCTACGTCAGTTCTGTATTAAAAGATGGTTGTTCCCGACGAAATTACACACAGATACGAGTATGGATGACTGAATCATTAAATAACTTTGCCTCCAATTAGAGGCTCACTAAGGAAAACTAGTAACTGTAAGACGCACTTGGAGCTTTATGTGACCCAGAAAAGTTTCCACATTAAACTTGTTGGGCGTTCGAGGGAAACGCTTCGTTTCTAATCGCCATCTTGCCAGAGGAACGGCTTCACTTCTGCGCAATCATTTCCACTCCAGCATTTTTTTAATCCTCCTTGTCTGAGCCTAGTAAAGGTTGCATTCACCGTTGCATCTCAAGTGGTGGAGTGTGCTCTGCGATCTTCCGTCCTCTCCCAGCCTGCTCTACCTCTTGGAGCTCCGATTAGGTCGTCGTCTGTGCCAGGTGTCCGGTAACAGGCCTCAGGACGAGCCAACCGGCACTTCTGCGTCTAATTCCACGGCCCCGGCTACCGCGGCATATTCATCGTGTAAAATCACCGCGCACCAACATGAGCCACCCACGTTCGCTAAACTTCGAGGTGAAGATGTGGAGGATTGGTTGGACCTGTTCGATCGAGCGAGTTCCACTAACAACTGTAATGACCCCACTAAGCTTCGTCGTGTTTCTTTTTATCTGCGAAAGCATGGTTTTTCAATCATGAAACGGAAAACACGGACTGGACACTTTTCAAGCCACAGCTTTTCCAAATTTTCGTCAGCCCGGCGGTTTGTTGAGCTCTCGCGATGAAGACACTGGATGCTCGCAAGCAACGATGCAGTGAGTCTTACACCTCGTACATAAAAAATGTGTTTGCTCTCTTTTATTGTTTTCGCACGTCCATGTCTGAATCAGAGAGAGTTCGCCCACTAGAAAGAAATCGGCGTGGTCGCCTTCAATGCCTTGGTCATAAAAAACCCAAGCACAGTCTCTCACGTTGTCGCCACGTGCCAACGCCTAGAGGAACTTGAGTCCCTCCTAATGGTTACCGCCGGACAGCGCTGAAAACACCACCGCTACTGATGCCTCATTGCGTGCTATGATCCGGGCGATCATACGGGAAGAGCTGCGATCTTTCGGCCTCTCAATGACACCAAGTCCACCTCCGCCTCCAACACTTTGTTGAGCGACGTTATGAAAGGGGACTTGGTGTCAATGACCGGGCCCACGTATGTAGGCTCTCCGGTTCCTCGACTCTAGCCGACGTACGCACAATTCCTCGCTCGTTCACCACCCATCGTACAACCGATGCCCACACACTCGTTACCTGTTCCACTGACGCCAGCCTTTTCACTCACCATGGCGGCTACCTCGTCCGATTTCTCAAAGAGGGGCTATCGGGGCCACATTGTCTGGACATCCGTTGGCAAAATCCTTGCACGCAAAGATGAAGGATCGCGAGCGATACACATTGCGGATGAGACAAGCCTGGCTAAAATTAGAAATTAGATGTGACATATGTCATAACAAATTGAAAAACATTCCACAATGACTTATCTTGTAAATAACCAAAAGTATTACAGTGTTGAAGACTTTAATAGGGCATTTCAATCCGAAAAAGGCTTGTTTAAAGCATTGCATATAAATTTTAGAAGCATAAAAAGAAAGGTCGACGACATTGCTAATTTTATATGGTATATAGCTATCGGATTTGATGTGCTAGTTTTCTCCGAGACATGGATTACTTATAAAGAAGATGCGCCGTTCTTTCCAGGCTATAGTCATGAACTTCTCTGTCGTAACCAGCAAAAAGGTGGAGGTCTTGCTATTTATTTTAAGGATACGCTTTCGAGTGAACTGCTTTATAAGTATACTGTTATGAAGTATGATGTTGAATGCATTACAATGTGTGTTGGCCCATTCATAGTAATTGGTGTATATAGGCCACCACATGGCCACAAAAAGAAATTTATTGAGTTTCCTAATGTTGTGTTATCCATTGTTCGCGGGAATACTCCTTGCATAGTTATGGGTGACATAAACATTGACCTCTGTTCCAATGATCCTTATGCCAAAGATTTTGAAACGCTCTTACTTACATATGGAAGTACAAATTTTATACGTTCACCTACTAGGATTACATCAACAAGTGCTACGCTCCTTGATATATGCGCCTCAAATTTAAGTTCACAGAATATAAAATCCGGGGTATTTGCGTATGACATAAGTGATCTAATGCCCATCTTCTTTCTTGCACGAGTTACTTCTCAAATTGGTCAGAAAACAGAGACATCTTTCCACCGAATTAAAAACAGCAAAACTCGGGAACATTTTTTTAAGCTAGTTCAGAACATAGATTGGACCACTGTTTATAGACAAGAAAATCCTGATGATGCTTATAATACATTCATGACGTTATTGAGTACTAGCTATGATGCGGCATTTCCACTTCAGAAGCGCTCACGTGGCAGAAATAAGAAATGCAGAAAGCCTTGGATGAATCGTCATCTTTACCGGCGCATAAATATAAAGAATAAATTGTATCATGATTTCATCCGCTCGCGGAACACAGACGTCTTAGCTGAGTACAAGAAATACAGAAACGTTTTAAATTCAGAAGTACGGAAGGCTAAGCAGAACCACTATGAAAAATTATTTGAAAGCATTTACAATGACCAGAGGAAGCTATGGGAGGTCATAAATGGGCTTACGACAAAAAAAAGGGTTGTAATAGGACACAGGACCTTACAATCAATGGTCAGAGTTTCAGTGGTGAAAGGTTGGCCAATGTCATGAATGAACATTTTATAAATGCGGGTTCTTTTATTTTAACGGATGAAAAGCGAGATAATGTTCCAACTCCTGATAAATCTCCTTTGCCGTATTCTAATTTTCTCGCACCCACAGATCCGGTTGAAGTAGAAAGATTAATTAGAAAACTTAAAAACAATGTTGCATCAGGGATTGATGAGATAGGTTCTGTTGAGTTAAAATGGTGTCACCATCGATATCTAATGTCTTGGCCTATATTATCAACCATACCCTCACTAACGGTGCATTTCCAGAGCAGCTAAAAGTAGCAAAAGTCACTGCAGTACATAAAGGTGGTGATATCAATACTTTAGCAAACTATCGACCTATATTCGTGCTTCCAACAATATCGAAAATATTTGAAGGGGTTATTTATGATAGACTTGCATCCTTTCTTGATAAGCACCAAATAATAAAAAAGTCAGTATGGTTTTCAAAAAAATAAATTAACAGAACAAGCTGTACTGTATATCAAAGATAAGATAATCGAAAACATGGAAAACAAAAAATATACTATTGGGCTCTCCCTCGATCTTCAAAAGGCATTTGACTCCATACAATTCAAATCATTGATTCATAAATTATCAAGCTATGGGGTGCGTGGAGTTGCAATACAATTGTTTAAAACTTACCTAGAAGATCGTTATCAATATGTAAAACTGAATAACACAATTTCTGCAAAGATAAAGTTGAATCAAGGAGTCCCCAAGGGTCTATACTGGGGCCATTATTGTTCCTTGTCTGTATAAATGATATCGTCGATATACCTCATTCTCCTGAACTTATAATGTACGCTGACGATACGAATGTTTTCTTTTCATCAGACAATCAAATATCACTTGAGGTCAGTGTAAATAATTATCTAAGCAATCTTTCAAATTGGTTAAGGCAAAATGGACTGCGCTTGAATGCAAAAAAAACAACCTATATGATATTCCGACCTATAAACAAACCTATTAGTAACATAGCTGTAAAATTCGAAGGAAATTGCATCGCACATGTTAGGGAACAAAAGTTTCTTGGTGTATGGTTTCAGGAGGAATTAAACTGGAATACACATGTAAATCATCTGATCACCGCATTAGCGCGAATAGTTGGTTGTTTTTTAGAACAATTCACTTATTCCCATTGAGGTTAAAGATAAGTATGTACTATGCACTCTTCCATTCTAAAGTAAGTTATGGGATGTTAGTCTGGGGAACGATATCACAAGGGAATTACCATAAGTTAATAACTATCCAAAAGAAAATATTGCGCTGCTTTGAAAATTACAGGGGGAATCTACAAGACTTGCGCACTGCTCCACTATTCATTAAACATTCCATACTCAGAATTGATCAATTATATCATTTTAAATTACTTCAGTTAATACAAAAGACTAAGCGATATGAAGAAAGTTGCACCGAAAGACCACACTACAGTATGCGAGAACAAAAGAAGCGAGCTCCTAGAACAAGAACCAAGTATGGAAAACAAAGTATTGCTTACCAGGTATCTCAGGTTTTAAATACCCTTGCAGATCAATTGAATTTTAGGGCTAGTAGTGCGAATTTCAAGAAACAAATAAAGAACTTATTCATAACCACCGGTCTACACTATCGAAAATACGTAATGGAGTTTCATGCCTCTGCAAATGCTTAAATTGTTCCTGAACTTGTATGTCGAGTATACGAGTGTATACCGCGGAATTCATTGTATCCGCATGCATCTTATGTCTGTTTTTGAGTTGATCCATTGATATTGTTTAGTTGTGAATTATAACGAGAGTGACCTCTAATTCTTAAAATGTCTTTTTTAAACGTCTTATGCTATTTATGTTTGAATTTTGTGTTTACAATTTCAGGTTGCTTGAAACAGATGTATTGAATATATATATCGTTTAAGCTTTGCACTGTCACGGACTGCGGAGGGACAAGGGCCTTTCTCAGGCTGTTCGCCTTTAGCCCTTTGCCCCTGCAGCGAGCTCTGTATCTGGCTTACTGTAAATAAAAATACTACTACTACTACTACTACTACTAATACTACTACATTGCACGCTTCTTTCGGAAGCTTCAGCAGGATGAACGTCGTGGATTTGACACCTACGGACAGAACGATGAGAGAAGCGGGTCCGCTTTCCAACGTCGTCCTTATGATCGGCGGCTACGTCCTCACCGTCATCAACTGTGACATCTGAGCCAAACTCTCCTTACTGCTCTATTAGACGCCGCTCACCATCACCCGTCCGCAGCTCCACGTGTTCATTGCGACCTGTCTCGTAATTCACCAACCAACGCCCAGAAAACCGACCTCTGCAGCTTTTGGAGAACACGCTGCATCAAAAGAAAAGACAGAAATTCCTCCAATGCGTCCATAAAGTACGTTATCTATTTTAAAAGAAAGTACGTACGTGGACTCCTTGATAGACAATGGTGCTTGTTTTCTGTGATTGATCGTTCCTTGTGCTCACGTCTGCGAAAAAACACCACCCCTATGATAGACCTACACTGCTCGCTGCTCAAGTAGACGCCAATAGACTTGCCGCTACGGGCACCGCTCGTGTTTTCATAGCTCGCCTTCTCCAATTTGAACAATTCGCGGCGCTGAGTTTCTGTACCCACCAGCCTATATTAGGCTTGGATTTTCTGTCTACGGAGGACGTTTCCATCTGCTGTCGAGAAAATGTGGTTCAAGTGATGGAAACTGACTATGCCCTTTATGCGGATGACAAGCCCGTTCGCTTTCTTGCTGCGGAAGATACCCAGCTACAACTTGGTCATCAGCGAATAGTTATCATCGCTTCTAACCTGATCGACTCTGGGGACGTGTTTATCCAACCATCTGCATGCTGTCTCGCAAGAGGTATAGCCCTCGCTTCAGATCTAGCGCAGTTCCACAATGGTTCCAGACTTCTCTACGCTACAAAACAGACGTCTGAGAAAATTCTCATTCCTAAAGGCACAAGAATGGCTTGTGTTACCGAATACCAACCTGTCTCTGTTGTCCCGCTTACGCCAGTGTGTTCTGACCTTGCTTCTATTGGACGTTCATCATGCGTTTCTGTTCTTGCTGCGTTTGAAGCTGACCTCTTCACAGACAGACGATTTGCTTGCCTTGCTACAAAAGCATACGAGATTGTTTGATGACCATTTCAAATCTCTGGGACAGACGTCCATAATCGCGCATCGTATCCAGACTGATGGCATTTCTATCGTACGCCGTCGACCATATCGCTTCTCTTCGTCTGAGTGTGAAGTTATTGTGAAAAATGCAGCCGATATGCGGCAACGGAGCATTATACGTCCCTTCGCGATTCCTTGATCAATCCCTGTTGTTTTAGTAAGGAAAAACATGGCTCCTTGCAATTTTGCGTGGACTACAGGGCACCTAATAAGATTCCCCACAAGGGTGTTTACCCCATGCCATGCATAGACGATTCGTCGGATGCACTGCAGAATGCCAAGTACTTCTCAAGCCTTCCCTGCGTTCGGGTTACTGGGTAATACCCACGCACGAGGACGACCAGGAAAAGACAGCGTTTTCAACACCAGGTGGGCTGTACGAATGCAAAGTCATGCCATTCGGTGTTTGCAGTACTCCAGCAACATTCGAGCGGATGATCGACACAGTTTTAGGAGGCCTAAAATGGAAGACTTGCTTGTGCTATTTAGACGATATCTTCATTTTTTTGTCAACCTCCCCTCAGCACTTCCAACGTCTGGACGAAGTTCTCACGTGACTTGCAAACGCTGCCCTTCAGCTGATCAGTGAGAAGTGCCGTTTTGCCAGCAAAGCAATTGAAGTGTTAAGCCACATCGTAAGCGAAGGACAATATTCGTCCCAATCCAGACAAGATTTATGCTGTCCAACACTTCCCGCGTCCTGAAAAAGCCAAAAATTTGCGCAGTTTCCTCGGCCTCGCTTCCTAATTTTGCCGATTCACTGGAGACTTCACCTCAATAGGTTCAAAATTGCACAAGTTTCTCGGATCAGGCGTCGCCTTTGTGTGGTCTCTTGTATGTGAAGCGGCGCTTGCCCAACTGAAGTGTGCACTAACATCCGAACCAGTCCTCTGTCATTTCGACGAAACTGAGCCTACGCCCCTGCATACAGACGCTTGTGGTCAGGGCCTTGGTGAGCTTCTGCCAAAGCCAGACAAATCTTCACGTGAGAAGGTCATCGCATATGCAAGCCGTGCACTGACTCTTGCCGAAAAGAAATAAACCATCATCGAACACGAGTGCCTAGCAGTCGTATGGTCAATACAAAAGTTTCGACCTTATGTCCACGGCCGCCACTTTACTGTGGTTACGGATCATCACGCCTTGTGCTGGCTCTCGACAACTAAGAACTTGTACGGTCGCCCTGGTCGCTGGGCTCTTTGCTTAAAAGAATATGGCTTCACTATTACATACGAGTCGGGAAACAAACATCAAGATGCCGACGCACTTTCGCGTTACTCGCTCTTTTCGGAGCCACTTAACAAACCAGCTCCTGCCGCACTCGAGGAGCTTTCAGCCGTCTGTTTCCTACATGTTTTCGTTATTAGCTACTGTGGACCCAACTTCTCCAAGTGAGTGTGGTTTGTTCTTATCTCCCCAGCGTGCTGACCCTTACTGTCGCCGCATCATGGACCGTCTTGACGGGACTTGCCAGCCCCCTAACGCCCGTCTTCGCCGACAGCTGACGCAATTCAAGCTCAACAACCACGTCCTGTACCGTAATATCTACCACCCTGATGGTCAACGCTGGGTGCCCGTTCTACCTCGCTCTTATCGGGCTCAAGTCCTCAAGACATATCACGACGACATGTCTGCTGAACACATGGGCTTCCAGAAAACGTACAATTGCATCGGATGTCACTACTACTGGCCGGGCTTGTCCACTGGTGTCGCGAAGTACGTTGCCTTAAGTGCCCTTTTGCCAGTGTCGCAAGCTACCTACATCAACTCGAAGTGGACAATTACAACCGCTCCTGTGTCCCCTGCAACCATTTGAGGCAGTTGGCGTTGACCTCTATGGTCCGCTTCCTATGACTGTCACGGGAAATCGATGGACAGTTACAGCTGACGACCACATGACCCGCTACGCCGAAACAGCTCCCGTGTCTTCTGCATTCACTTCGGAAGTGGCTGACTTCATTCTTCGAGCAATAATCCTTCGTCACGGAGCTTCTCATGTAATCGTATGGGACCGTGGACGAGTATTTCTTTAAGAACTCGTCGAAGAAGTGCTCAAGGCATCCGGCGCTACACGCAAAACAAGCTCCAGGTACCATCTTAGGACGAACGAGCTGACTGAGCACTTTCTTCTCGCACTTTCAGATATGATAGCCATGAATGTCGACCCGGACCACAAAAACTGGGACACCAATTTGCCATTCCTTCCTTTTGCCTATAATACCTCTCTAAAGCGCACAACCGCTTACTCGCCGTCCTACTTCGTCCATGGTCGCTTCCTCCCTTCTTTTCTAAATGTTTCGCTTTTCTCTGTGCCTGTTAAACCATGTTCACTCTGAAGTGAAGAGTACGCCTTGTCTGCTTCATTGGCGCCAGCTAGATCGCGTCAATACTGAAGCCAAGCGACAGTATCGTAAGCTTGAATATTGTCACAATGCAAAAACAACAGCAGTTAAATACAGGAAACTCACTTTCACTGTACCAGAACACTGGCAAACTGATCGGGAGAGAACCTCGTCTTTTTCTCTCGCTGCGCGTGTTCTTTTTTCTCTTGGTGCTGCATATTCAATGTGGCATTTGTCCCCCTCCAGAGAGCAGCGTCGCGATGCTCTTCTACAAAATCGGTGCAGTAGATGTATGGTGTAAATCAGTCCGAAAAATAGGGCTTCATTCGCTCAACGTGCACAATTTCTTGTTTTTTGCTGGTGAGTCGTCGAGGGGCTGTCAGGAACGACCACGTAATTAACGTCACTCAGGCTTTGTAAAACTTTGTATGGGCCAAAATACCTCTGCAGCATTTTTTCAGACAGTTCCCGGCGGTGGATAGGACTCCGTACCCAGACTTTGTCGCTGGGCCGATATATGACATGTCAGTGTTGCAAATTATAATGTTGGGCGTCGTAATTTTGCTGCTGATTGATTTGGACGCGTGCAAGCTGCCTCGCTTCTTCTGCTCGTTGGGTATAAGATGCAGCGTTCAAATCAATGTCATTTCAGTCGTGCAGTTACATGGCGTCAAGCATCACCGTCACTTCACGGCCTTGAAGGAGACTGAACGGCTTTCTTCGTGTAGTTTCTTGTTGCGCTGTATTATAGGCGAACGTGAGGTACGGTAGAAGGTCCTCCCAAATCTTGTGATCTACCTCAACGTACATACTCAACATGTCGACGATAGTCTCGTTGAGGCGTTCTAATAAGCTGTTGGTTTGTGGATGATAGGAAGTGGTTTTCCGATGGGCTGTTCCACTGAGCTCAAACACTGTCTTCAGGAGCGCGGCCGTGAAAGCTGTACCTCGATCCGTTATTATGATTGTCGGAGCACCGTGCCTCAGGACAATATTTTCAATGAAGAATCGTGCGGTTTAAACGGTGGTGCCACTTGACAAAGCAATTTATTCCGCGTAGCGTGTAAGATAATCAGTGGCGACTATTACCCACTTGTTGCCAGCATGGGAAGTCGGATATGGTCCGAGGAGATGCAATCCTATTTTGGCAAAAGGTACAATGGGCACTTGAATTGCTTGTAATAGTACAGCTTGTTTTAACGGTGCCGATTTTCGTCGCTGGCCATCAAGGCATGTGTGCACGTAATGTTTCACAATAGCTGGAAGTCTTGGCCAGTAGTATTTCTGTTGGATTTTGGCCAATGTGCGTGTGTATCCGAGATGACCAGACGTTGGCTCATCGTGGCAAGCACAAAATATCTCCTCACGGATTGACGTCGGAATGACAAGGAGGTCGGCGCTTCCCTGGGAGCGAAGCTTTTCTTATAGAGAACACCACTACGTAAGCAGAATGACGGCAGACTCCTTGAAAATGTTCTAGGGACGGTTGTTGTCCAGCCATTCAAAAATTAAATAAGGGGAAGCAACTCGCTGTCTTCTTTCTGCTTGCACGAAATATTAAAGATGTCGTGCTGTCACACGATGACAAACGCCGTGCTGTCATCTTCTATGTAATCGTCGTGCTTTATTGGTGACCTTGATAAATAATCGGCGTCATCGTGCCGCCATCCGGACTTATACACGACCGTCATATCAAACTTTTGAAGGCGTGAGCTCCACCGTGCAAACCGACCAGACGGGTCTTTCAAGTTGGTCAGCCAGCAGAGGGAATGGTGGTCGCTGACTACGTGGAAACAATGACCATAGAGGTACAGACGAAACTTCATAACCGCCCATATGACAGCAAGACACTCTTTTTCCGTTGTGGAGTAGTTGGACTCGGCGCGGAAAGCGTCCTACTAGCATATGCGATCACACGCTCGGCTGAGTCTTGCCGCAGGACGAGTACAGCGCTTAAACCCTCGTTGCTGGCATCTGTGTGGACCATAGTAGGAGCATCCTCATCAGGAAGGAGGAGGAGGAAAAGGAAGGGAAGAAATGAAAGGCAGGGAGGTCAACGAGACGCACGTCCGGTTTGCTACCCTACACTGGGGAAGAGTGAGTGGATTAAAGGAGAAGAGAGAGAGAGAAGTGAAGGGCAACGTGTGTGTAGATGTGACCTTGTCTATTGCACGCTTATAGGCCATCGCGCAGTCCGGTCGTCTCTAGAAAACTTAGCAATGCCCGCGTCGCTTTGCTGGTCTGCGACAGGTAGAGCTATGAACCAAGGATCTTCTCTTCGGAAGAATTGATTTGATTTGATTTGTGGGGTTTAACGTCCCAAAACCACCATTTGATTATGAGAGACGCCGTAGTGGAGGGCTCCGGAAATTTTGACCACCTGGGGTTCTTTAACGTGCACCCAAGTCTGAGTACACGGGCCTACAACATTTCCGCCTCCATCGGAAATGCAGCCGCCGCAGCCTTCTCTTTGGAAGAAGGTCTACCGTCTAATGTCTCTTACGTTTCGCGTCGCAAGTTGCGTTCGTTCACAAAACGTTCACATGAACACAGTAGATGTTCTATTGTCTCGTCCGTGTCGTACAATTCACATCGTGAGCTATCCGCCATTCCTATGCGAAAGAAGTACACCTTTGTAAAAGCTTCTCCTAACCACAGATGGCACAGTATTAGTTGCATCCTGGCGGGAGATGTCCGATAGAACTTGAAGCTTTCTCGATGGGTCCAGTTTGTGTGGGCGTCGGTTCCCGACAGTGGAGTCACTCAGCCAAGTTTCTGGCATAGTGTTAGCGAACGAGTGTAGGCCTTTTGCAGCGTCGGTTCTCGACAATGGAATCGAGGTTATCTAGGCGTCCGCGTGGACGGATCGGGCAGCATTATCAGCAAAATCATTACCGATAATACCACAATGCCCCGTTAACCACTGGAACACCACGTCATGTCCTTTCAATAAAACTTCGTGAAGCATTTCTCTTATTTCATGCACTAGTTTTTGATGCACCTTTTGTCGTAAAGCTGATCGCAAGCTCTGAAGGGTTGTCTTGGAGTCGCAGAACACAACCCATTTTTGAGGTCAGGCTTCCGCGATATAAAGTATAGCAGCACGTAAGGCGGCAAGCTCCGCTGCTGTGGATGTTGTCCTATTTGACAGTTTAAACTTTATAGTGACCTGGTACGTCGGGATGACCACAGCACCTGTGGAGCTGTAAGCTGAGACCGATCCATCGGTGTAAATGTGGGTGCTCTGGCCATATTTGTTGTTGAATAGCGACAATGTCACCTGTCGTAGCACCACTGTTGAATGACGGCTCTTGTTCATTATTGCCGGAGTAGTGAGGCACACCTGTGGTTGTTGTAGGCACCATGGAAGTGACGCCGGTCTTGTTGCTGAAGTGAAGCCAAAAGGAAGGCATTCTCTATGAGCAGAAATATTCCTTGAAAACAAAGCTGGTGGTCTTTGAAGCTGCAACACTGCAACATGGTGACCAGGAAATCGGCAGAGGTGTCTTATGTGAGCTCTCAAATTGTCAGTGGTGATGTATGTTTGAATCGGATGCTCTCTTGCGATCATAATTGCCCCGTAGGTTGACGCGCATAGCTGCAATCCTAATCACACGCGTAGTAATTTTCCTAGCAGATTTTTGAGGGTGCGGGTGTTCGTCTTGCACGTACTTGCCAGTAAAGGCAAGCTGTAGCGCAGAAATCTCTGAAACAGTGCCCTGTATAGCTGTATCATTGAACTTATCGATGTGTTCCAAAATTTTCCGCAGAGGAACCACATTATATGGTCTACGGAAAGTTAGCCGTCTCTTCAGGTAATTGCAGTGGGCCCTCCACAAAAGTTTCCTGTCAATAATCACACTCAGGAAGCGATGCTTTTTATGGTATGGAATATTTGTCCATTGATGGCAACGGGGTATTGTTTCATGGCTCTGCGATGTGAACGCAACCAATGCACATTTCTCCGTTGAGACGAAAAGACATTGCTTGCGGAGATATGTGCATGTCAGGGTGCCAGCCTGCTGGACTTTTGCACGTACTTGAAGACGTAAAATCAGAAAAGTGCGAAATATGGCAGTGGAACTGCCGTGGTTTCCGGGGGAAAAGAGGGCAACTGTTGCAGCTGGTGGCGTCGCAACAAAAACCACCTGCTGTCATAGCGTCCAGGAAGCCGGCGCACAACGAAAATTACGGGGCTACGAAACTTATAGTACCGGGGACGCAGAATGGAAAGTTGCTACATTAGTCGATAACTCAATTACAGCAATATGTCATCAGCCCATTGAAGAGGCGAATATACCGCATATCATAACAGAAATAACCTACAAAAGGAGCCATAGAAAGAGCGCCTTCATACTTATTATTTACAGTCCTTCAAGACAAAAGAGAGCAACGTTCGGCAAGCTCTTTCACGAGACAGCAAAACTGGCGAAAGAGAATCCATTAATCATAGTTGGGGACTTTAATTGCCAGGCATGCAAGCTGGGGATATAAGATGCAAGACACCAAAGGCAAGAATATCGCACGGACAATAGAGAACTGGAAATGACTCTGTACGACCCTGCTATACCAACGAGGATAGGCAACAGCGTATTCACTGGATACAAGTCCGGACTTGACGATAGTACAAAAACTGCCCACAGCGTGGACTGGTACAACACCCTTGAAAACCTGGGCAGTGATCATTACATACTAAGCACCACAATCCGCACCGGCCGAATCCGCCAACACATCGGCACAGCCAAAATTACAGACTGGCACGCATATAGAAAAGCGCTAAAAGCGCACGTGACCGCCATAGACGACTTGGACGAGTGGTGCAAGAGGTAATTCGAAATGAAAAGCAAATGTACACCAAAACTGTCGCCAGAACAGATGATACCCCTGAAGTAAACGCTCATCTTCTCCACCTGTGGGAAGCAAGAAAACCTCACTAAAAGATGGAAAAGGCAAAAGCGAAATAAGAAACTCAAAGCGAAAAATTGAAGAA